>JBBPBP010009780.1:32137363-32199673 GCA_037974735.1 Cicer chorassanicum
ATTTCACCTATAATTAATAAGAATAATTTAGCAAATAAGTCAAATGAATCATATATATTATCTTTGTATTAATATATTCAATTTTTTATTTATATTATTTTTTTAATGTGTAAATAAATCAAATTCAAATAAGTAATTAAATTCAAGTGGCTAATAAATTTTTGTTAAAGATAAATTATTTTAGAAAATTTAAATTTAAGTATTAACTAAAAAAATTATTTAATAAATTTTATTTATATCTCAATTGAATTTTGTATTAGTAAAACCATATTTCGTCGTAAATAAAAAAAAAAATGATTTATTGTGTATGTGAATTGTCAAAGTTCATCACATATTATTATTATTATTATTATTATTATTATTATTATTATTATTATTATTATTATTATTATTATTATTATTATTATTAGAAGAATATTTATGTCCTTGGCGTTATCCCAAAAGACAGAATCCCACAAAGAAGATAAATGAATCAAACCAAACTTTATTGTGCTTTGAGTCGGATAGTTGCTTTTTTAGTTCATAACTCATATAGTAGTGGAATTTCCAGTGCAAAATACTTTTAAATAAAGATTAAAGGTTGCTTCATTAGTTAAGCTAGTTACTGTTAGAATTTCTTTTTGGTAACTATTGTTAGAATGTTATATTCAAATATCTTAATTTTTAAAGATAAACTATGTTTTTCCATAAAAGTAAAAAATATTTTTCATCTCTAAAAAATTCATAAAATTTCAATCATTATTTGAAAGTGAATTTTCATCTTTCAACTTTTGAAATAGGTAACGTTTTGTCTTATATTTTTTGAAATGTGTCGTTTGTGGTCCTTTTGGTAAATATGGAAGGAGAACTAAAATTGAATTTCAAAGAAAAAAATGAAGGAGACTAAAAAAGAATTGAACTTTATGAACTTTGAGGGATATAAAATATATTTAACAAAATTTTTGATATATGTATAAAAAAATTATATACTTTATAATGTCCTCCACATGAATGATCAATTTATTATTAATGTTCTTAAACATATCTTTCTCAATATAAGTCGATGTGTGTGCAAGACAAAGAATAGAATGGATGTATTTGTATTATTGGGTAAAACTATTAATTTGGGATATGCAAAACAAATAGATTATACAATAATATGATGTAATTCTTGTAGGGTGTGCAAGTGCACACACTAGCTGATGGTTTTTATTTGGTTGTATTTGTGAAAACGAAATTATATTAATTTATTTTGTATGGGAAATGTAAAATATATTGTATGTAAGAAAAACTTTTAATCTTTCATTGATCAAAATATATATATATATATATATATATATATAAATTGTAATATAAAAGCATATCATATCTTTAAATCAAGGATCATAAACATATTTTAAATAGAAATATAAAATATATATGTTAATGATATCATATTCTAAATATTAAATATATTTAAATATAAATCTAAATAAATTTTTCTAAATATATTTAAGCATTTATTCTCAACACTCGTCCTCAACTAAATATCTTTTGGGTATTCCATTTAAATCTCAAGTTGGAAATTTAACTTTATTCTTTTTTACGCTTGATTTCTTCGTGCTTATATATGTTGGTTGTAATTTTTATCAATATATTTCTTGAATAAGACCAAATCTACAGTTGACTTGAATTTTTCTTTCTTTGAATTCGTCTCTTTTAGATGTCTATGCTAAAAATATTGTATTTTTTATGGTTTTTTGGTGGTTTTACACCTACATATTTATTCTCCTCCTTAACATAAATTTTCTCTTCTTTATCAATAACATATTCATTCTTCATCAAACCAAAAACAAATTTATTGTCTTCCATATGAATTGTGACCAATTCTTTGTTGTTTTGATATTTAATCACACAACTTTTATGTTCAAATAACACTTTGTAGTTTTTCTCCAACAACTAGGCAACACTTAAAAGATTTTGATCAATTCAAGGAACATATAAAACACTATAAATTAGTTTCAAACCTGATTGACTTTTAATTATAATTGTTGCAATGCCTGCTACCATAATGTGTGCTCCATTACCAATTTTGACTTTAGAAATCGCCGTTTTGTTGAGTTCTTTGAAAAGATATTGATCATAAGTCATATGATTTGTGCAACCACTATCAATTAGTCAATCCTTTGAAGGTTTGTTGGTTTTAAAATTTGACATTGCAAATAGTAGTTCTTCTTCCTCTTTCTCCTCAACAATGTTAACATCTCCTTGTTGTTGTTGAGACGTTATTAGGATAACACTTGTAGCACTTTGCGTTAGGCCTCCACCAATATCTATTTTCTTGGTGATTAGTCATCGTGCAATAAGGGCATGGTGGAAAAGATTGAAGGTTTTTGTTTTGGACATCATTTTAAAAATCTTGAAATATTTCTTTTTTCTTGCTTTTTTCACCATTGTTATTTTTCCATTTAACCAAGTATATACCTTATGTAATTCTTTCTTCTCTCATAAGTCTTCTTTTGCTATAGGGCTTGCAACGCATATAATACTTGTGTCAAAGTGATCTTACTAAGATCTTTTGTATCTTCGAAGGCGGCCATAAAAGCTTCGTATCTTTCATGTATTGTTACAAGAATTTTTTCTACAATTCTAGAATCAGAAAATTGAGTGCTAGTAATCATACCGTATTAACAATACCCAATAATTTATCTATGTATTCTTTTATTGTCTCATCCTCCTTCATTCTTTGTAACTCAAACTCTCTTATTAAATTCAACACTTGCTTGCTTGTGATTCTTTCATCTCTTACATATTACTCTTTTATGTAATCTCAAATTTCTTTTATATATTAATGATATCTTATTTTCAATCTTAAATATATTTAAATTTAAATAAAATCTTCTAAAGATAGTTAAACATTTATTCTCAACACTAACCGTAGTGTAGGTCTAGCCTTGATCTTGAGTCTCATTATCTATAATTTCTTTAATTAAAAAATGAAAAACAAGTCTTCTCCTCCATTTTTCTTTACAATCCAACTCCCAAACTTACAGTATATTAATTACAACCGATATGAGTTCGATATAAGTGAATCTCATTGGTAGTCAATTTTTGGGGTAATACAAATAATATTTCTTAATTTGAATCATGACTAATAATATTTAGGCTACTAATTTGAATATACAAATAAAATCACAACGAAAGTTAGTCAGATTCTTTTTAATTTTTTGAGTGGAATAAAATATTTCATAACATATATAAAGTTAACAATTAATTTTATAAAAGATAGAAATTGGTTTCTAAATTTTGTTTTGTTTTTATTCAAATAAATTTGTGTTTAGTCTAATTTTTGTGTGTGTGTTTATGTTAATACGACTAAGTCAAATAAATATTTACATGTTTCAATACAGTTTTGGATAGTTTAACTATTTATTTTATTTATTTTCACAATTTAATATTATAGAACATTAAATATTTTTTTAATTGTGTTAAAATAGTATTTTGTGATTTAATAATTTATTTTAATTAATCAAACACGGATAATGCCAACAAATACAAGTACTTAGATATCCAAAGGTTACAAATACAGGATTAAAATTGATTTCTAAGAAAATACAGATTTGAGTACATGTATTTTTTCAAATTATAAATATAGAAACAAATACTATAATACTCTACTCAAATCCTAGTCATTAACATCCTTATTATCCTTATTGTAGATCAAAGATGTCAAGATATACAAGTACTATATTATGTTTTTGATGTTTATGTTTATATGCATACTTATCGGTCGGTTTATTTAGTTTCCACACTAAAATATAATCGAAGTTATAATCTATGTGTTTTTGTTTAATATAATTGAGCGTGCATGTCTTATGCAATTATTAAATTAATTCTAATAGTTCCTTATTCTAATAATTACTACATGGTTTCCCTAAATGAAAATGGATTGGGTTTCGTGTATTTATATAAATTGTTGCAAATCTAGATTGTCTATTTATAATCAGACACTTACATTTTTATTGCATATGTTTTGAACTTGTTTTGCCAAATTAATGTATGAAATGTTGGATTAAGATTACATGATTTAGATTTCGTGATCATGTGAATGCGAGATAATTATTAATTTCAATATAACTGTCTATTAAAAAAAAAGGGATAACTTATTATTACGGTGGTTTAATTACTATTTTACAACCGTAATAAATGAATTTGAACTTTGTTTCTTGAAGATATAATGTCAAACTCTTACTATTTTTATTTAATGTAAAACTTTTGACTCACATTACCCTGCAATATATTTAAACATATTTACATATACTTTATTCCTTCTGGATTTATTTGTTCTTATTCTCATTCTATTTCGGATGATTTCCATATTCAATTTATAACAATATGTAAAAAGTATCCAATAGAGTTGGGCATATATCATGTAGATGAAAAAGTAAAGAAATTTGATCATAATTGTGAAGTTTCGAGTTCGAACCTATAACATGATATTCAGCCTATCAATATCGACATTTGTCGGTTGAGTTAGGCCTTACAAATAGAGTTGACTATGTTAAGGAGAGAAAAGTGAAAACCTAGCCTCTTGTTCTTCTTTCTCCACTTAAGAGGGGTGGTACAAGACCATTTTTTTGGCCTAGAATTACACCCCACTAAATCATTATCTTATCTATTTTTATTTAAATAATAGTTTTCACACATATTTAGTTTTCTTTCGTATTTTGCTTGTGATCTAATCATACGAGTGTAACATTGTTTTGTTCGTCGTCTTAGTACGACATTGTTTATTTTTCTGTCTAATTGCAGTGTTTATTTAGTTTAGATCGATATATCAAACATCGATCCATTGTTAGTGCACATTCAATTATGGACTTTAACGTTTTACATTACAACTCTAGAGGTATGAGTATTTCCGAACACTTTAATTTTATTATATTTGTAGATATTTTTCCATTTTATTCTATTAATCTCAATATTGTGGGTTTGTTCACAAATTCACAATTTTTTGTTTTAGCGGCTTTAAATTGTATTATTCTCGATTAATATAATTTTTTATCAATTTAAATGAATGAATATCTTTTTTTTTTAGTAAAAAAAAAATTGACTTTCTTAAAGTACGGAAAGTTCACAAGTATGGATAATATTAACAAGGATACACTTTAATGGGAAAGGTCTGTAATTAATTTGATAATTTGCATTAAATAAATTTCTTAAAAAGAAGTCATGTGCTTGTTGTTCTCTCATCCTTAACCAAAGTTGTCTGAAAAAAAAAGAAGATTTTCTTAAAATAAAAAATGCAAGAATTGTTTATAATGTAGGTGGTTTCTTTTATGATTCACACTGTTTTATTGGGCTGCGTATTGGGTCTCGTTGACAAGAGCTAACGATGCATTTGTTCATTGGGCTACAATAGAACTACTTTTAGGCCCAACAATGTAATACTTTTTTTATTTTAGAATTTATTGTCTCCACTCTCAAAAAACAAGTCTCATTTATATTTTTTTTACAAATTTACCTTGCTCCCCATATACTCATTCGGACCAAAAATATTACAGAAGGGAAAAATCTTTATTAATCAAAGTCGCACTAAGAGAAATATACGATCCACCCCCACACCTATACCTGCCACCCCCTCACAACACATAAAAATACAATTTTATCCTTTTAACAGTTTATAATAAGTTTTAAATTGATAGTTTCGGAAGTTTTAAATTTTCGAAACTTTCGGAAGTTTCAAATTTTCGAAATAAGAATTACATTTCGAAAATTTGGAAAGTTTCGAAAGTTTCCAAATCTGGAAAGTTTCGAAAATTTCCAAATCTGGAAAATTTCGAAAGTTTCCAAATCTGAATTATTCCGAAATAAGTATTAAGTTTCGAAAATTTGGAAAATTTCGAAATTTTCCAAGTATGGAAAGTTTCGAAATTTTACTATTTCGAAAGTTTTGAATTATTTGAAAGTTTCGAAAATTCTAAAATTTTCTATTTCGGTTTTGAATTATTTGAAAGTTTTGAATTATTCTGAAATTTTCTATTTCGGTTTTGAATTATTCTGATATTTGGAAAATTTCGAAACTTTCCAATTTTTCGAAATGTAATACTTATTTCGAAAAATTTCAGATTTGGAAACTTTCGAAATTTTCCGAATTTGGAAATTTTCGAAACTTTCCAGATTTGGAAACTTTCGAAACTTTCCAAATTTTCGAAATGTAATTCTTATTTCGAAAATTTGAAACTTCCGAAAGTTTCGAAAATTTAAAACTTCCGAAACTATCAATTTAAAACTTATTATAAATTGTTAAAAGGATAAAATTGTATTTTTATGTGTTGTGAGGGGGTGGCAGGTATAGATGTGGGGGTGGATGGTATATTCCTCTCGCACTAATGACTATTTTTACAACGGATCAAAAGAAATTTAAATTTGATAATTACAAGACTAACTCTTACTACTGGCATAACTCATCATACCTGTTCATCGGTATTATTTAGTCATTTTCAATATTCCCTCTTAAAAAACTTAACTCTCAAATCTTTGGCTTTCATTGCAACACAAATTGTGAATTCTCTTTTTGCAATTTGTTCAACTACTTGGTTATATATAATTTGTATGTATATGGATGTACATACCAAATTTATGTCCCCTTCTAGTCAATTTATTGAGTATTGTCATTTCTTATAAATTATAAATAGAAGTCAAATTTGATATTTCGATATTTACAATTCTTAATTGCCCAAACCTTATCTGGATCAAGTATGATCAATCTTTTTTTAATTCTAATCTTATGTCTTGAAAGTTGAAAACTAGATGGTTGAATTGTGTATCTTTTACGGAAATGCAATTTCACATTTCATATATTTATAGGAAAAACAACACGTGTGATGACAAACATGTTAATGTTGGTTTTTTTACTCGCTGTTTTACTTGGTTGAATCTGTCAACTCGTTGTATTTGGAATGACTCTTATTGTAATTGATATAAACATTGGTCATCCTTATTTCTTTGAGTTTTGGCCTAGTTCTTTTCAAATTTTTTATTCCACAAATATTAAGGTGCTGTAAAAGATGAATGATCCTTGCATAAAAAAAAATATGTAGATATATGAAATATATTAAATTATGTAGATATATAGACTAGAAATATACAATATATTTTCAAACGAAATATATGTAGATATATGAAATTATGTCAAGAATGACTAATAGACTATAGACATTCTTTTCTTTGATATATGAATTTTTACCGAGTTAAAACGTATAAATTATTAAAGTGTAGTAGTTATTATAGAATATTCTTTTTAGTTTATAAAATGTATAAATGAAATTCTTAAGTCTTAGTTCAACCGTTGAATGTCGTCTATTTTAAAGGAAAAAAAAATGCATAAATGAATTAATATCGAGCTAACACGTTTTAGTTAGCAGCTAGCATATATATGGAAACATGCATGCAGACGCAACATTATGTTTATCATATTATTATTGTTATCTATGCCTCGTAAACAAAAAAGAAATTATATTTATTATCCAAGGTTTCATATATCCGTGATTATATGAAATTAATTCAAACCAACGAAACTATAACTAAATTTCTCAAATTATTGTTTACAATACTTGTCCATGATTCAACCGTCACATGGGTTGGTAGATATTTGTCACATGGGTTGGTAGATATTTGCAAAGGAATATAAGTACTTTATTTTTCATTGCGTTTGAATAAAATCTCATTATTGACTGGTTCTCTTTTAAATCTTTTACCCTTTCTTTTTTTTTTTTACCTCTTAAGAATTGCCAGCTAATTTGTTTAGAAATAACTTAGGACACTGGTTAAAAGAAAGGACAAAAAAGGTAAAAATTAACCAAAATGGTAAAAAAGAAAGTCAGTTATTCAGTCAGAACAAGTCAAGCTTTGGAATATTTCAATTCCATACTAATTAATGTCTTTAAAAACATTATATATTATTTTATGACATCTAATGTATTCTCTCTAAGCATATATAAATACATCTCAATTCTTTCACTTTTTATTGATCTTTCTCTTTGTGATTGATTTTTTTTTTTGTTCTTCTTTATATTCATTATTTGAGTGGTTGATTAATTAAGGAAATGGGAAGGGCACCATGTTGTGACAAATCAAAAGTGAAAAGAGGGCCATGGTCTCATGAAGAAGATATCATCCTAAAAAACTACCTTGAGAAAAATGGCACAGGTGGTAATTGGATAGCTCTCCCTCAAAAAGCAGGTCTCTTAATTGATCACTCCCCTTGATTCATATATCTCTTTATATTGTTTTTTAGGTTTTTATTTTTTTTATTTTATTTTATTTTATTTTTTTTATTTTTTTATTTTTTATTTTATAAAAAATGTTGTTTAGGTTGTTGTTAATTAGTGAAATCTCACCTTGTCTAGTGATATGCCATAAATAAAATTTCGTATATGTTTTGTTATGCGTTAGAGGTCATTTTCTCACGTTGATATAAATTTTTACCACAATTTATAGAAACTCTCGATTAAAGCTTTCAATTCATCGTAATTTTTCAAACACACTTGTAAACTTGGAAAAATCTTAATTTTTACCAATTTGTTTTTCATGCTCTAGATATGTAATTCAAATTCTAAGAAAATTTTTCATTTAAAATGTTTAATATTTTGTTTTAATGCTATTCTATTTTGTTTTAATACATGATTAATATATTTTTAATTTTTAGGCCTAAAGCGTTGCGGAAAGAGTTGTCGTCTAAGATGGTTGAACTATCTTAGGCCTCATATAAAGCTTGGAGGTTTCACTGAGGAGGAAGACAATATTATCTCAACTCTTTATGGCACCATAGGAAGCAGGCAAGTCCATTACTTTCTATAGTTTCTATGTGCCATGTGTTGTATTTTTTTTTTGTGAATTTTTAACTATTGTATACTAATATGTGATATGGACTTGTAAACAAGTAAGTAAAGTAAAGGAGAATCACTCATGTGCATAGAAAAGTTGGCCAAAATATTGATTTTAATGCCTAATCCTTGGTTGTTATTGACACCATAAATTACAACACTATGTGTATGCCTACACATTTTAAATGCAAAAACATATAATATAATGAGATATGATTTTAAATTGGTATACTAATTTTAGACTAACTAATCACATGATTTGATGTGAATATTATTTGTTAGTGCTTGTTAATTCCTTCTTCATATTATATATAATTTTTTTTTGTCATTGATTAGGTGGTCCCTTATAGCTGCTCAACTACCCGGAAGAACAGATAATGATGTGAAAAATCATTGGAACACTAAACTAAAGAAAAAGTTTTTGGCACAATACTCATCCAATATTGCCACAAACAACACCAATTCTAGTACTAGTACTAGTTTTGACCACTTCTCAACTTTGACTTTTCAACCTCAAATTAATGAACCATTTATCTATGATCAAAAGATAAATCTAGTTTCTTTTGATGACTCCAACAATGTTTTGGATTTGGAGCAAACACAAATTCATAATTCATTACCTATGACAATGGAATCAGAAGTTTTTTATAGTGGAAGTAGCTTGAGTAGTAGTTGTAGTACACCGGCTACAAAGGAAATTTCGACTATTTCAATTTCAAATGCACGTTTGGTAGAAGAACAGAACAATATTCATAGTCAATGGTTTGGATATGACAATGATGATTCAATTCTACTTGAATTTGCTCTTGATGATATACTTAATCAAGACAAAGTTGCTCATTCATCTGGCTAATTAACCAAGTTTCTCAAACTCATCAAAAACTTGAAGGAAAAAAATTCAATATGATCAAGTTATTATATTTTTAGTATTAAGTAATTAAATATATACCTTTGACTAGTGTTTAAATTTGTGTTTTATGTAGTTGGTTGCGTGTGGAATTATGTCATGAAATTCTAATTTAATTTCAAAGATAATGAATGATATTAGTAGTAAAATTTCAAATTTCAAAGTATATACATGTTAGTCAAAAGTTGTAGTGTCCTTTTTAGATGTTAGAGGAATTGCACTTATGGCATGTTATTTATAGTATATAGTTTGTTTTATATTACTATAGTGTGGGCCTAAAATTCAAACAATGTGATCTCATATGGTCAGCAAAATTTGTTGGTTTCTGTCAGTGGTCACGGAACTAACTAGCTTTGGTTCTTTGAGCAATTTCCAATATGAGAAAAATGGTTCTTAAATGATATCAATTAACAAATGCAAATTCAAATGCATGACCATGAGTGTTTTATCAAGAACAATAATTTATAAAGGCACTAAATTATAATCATACTATAATATAAGGGGTAAAAGAATAATTTTAGATGAATCATGGCAATCATGTTCAAAGCTTTAAGCTTAATTTCTTTCACTAATGAATCATTCTATTGGACGTATCATAAATTTCTGTTGAATTATATTCATTCTTACAAAATCAACTTGTAAAATGAATAGTATTTCTTTTTGTAAACTTTATATTTTTTGTAATGTTAAATTTTAAGTTTTTTTTTTTTAATATATTCTCTCACGTTTAACACTATTCAATTTAATGCGTGTATAATTTAATGAGTAGCTTGAAAAAATATATAAGTCTTATCTCTTTAAAATGTAGAACTTGAATTTTTACTAAGAAAAGGTTTTTACAAAAATGTACTTTGACTGGAGTATGTAAATAAACTACTCTTTATCTTAATATGTCTCACCACTAATGAATTAAGCTATGATTATGCCTTGAATATATCTCTTTTATTTTTGTGTGCTAGATTGATATGTTGGATTCCTCTAATATTTTCCATTTCTAAATTAAAATATTAAAATATTGATTATCGAGCCACTTCTCTTATACTTTTCATTTAGCTCATTTCTAATTGATATAAGACCAATCACTCAAGTTTAAATTCTAATAATTTTACACGTCATAACACAAATTCAATATTTAGTTTACCAAGCTATGTATTTTTGAATGATCAATGACATTAAATCAAATTCAGAGAACTTGGTATTTCAAAAATATATTTTAGTTCATAAACTAAAAACACAAATTGTGTGTCTCATCTTTACCTAACCGTCGTTCATATTAAATAAATTAATTAGTTACTTAAATTAGTTAGTTAGTTAATTAACTTGTTGGTCGTTGTTATTAACTATATATAAATATTATTGTAACTTTCCATGCAATCAACATTTTCATTACCAATACAATTTTCATATTATATTTTTCTCTTGATGTATTCTATTGACTAAGTAACAGCATATATATGTTTTTTCTGCATGATATCCTGTACTGACAATGACAGTGAACTTTATCAAACACATGATAAAGAACTGATCCTTTCTTCAATAGAACTATGTTACTGCCATAAAGATGCTGCTGATTTCTAAAGATTCTATTTTTTCACCAACTTTTGACCTCTTCACTTTGATATTCACTCACATCTATTTGATTCTAAACTAAAATTGTGCAACTGAAAAAATGTCTTGCTCCAATTGTAAACCACTCTTCCTTTTCCCTTTAAAGCTTCATACTATTAACAACTTAATTGACATCTAAATATATTTCAATTTCTTAATTACAATGTTACAACTTTCAATTTTCTTTAAAAATATCCTTCAATTCAATAAGTAGATAAAGATTTTGTATACTATCATCTAATCATAAGTAGCAACAGAGACGGGGGAGAAAATCTCTCATAGCGTGAATTACTCTCTACTCTGGTCCTACTTCGTTGACATTTATAATAGAGAAATAGGAGAAGATAACTGAATGTTTATGTAAAATATAATATCCATATATACAAATACTATAATAAATTGAGAGTGTAAAAAGTTTTACAGGATCAACATATTATGACCAATCATATGAGTAACTTTAATAGTAGTTGTTGCGAAATTCAAATATTATTAATGATCTAACGGTTGTGATTGATTGGCAGTATAATAAATAAAAAATTACACTGATAGTGTATCTTAATTAAATTCTAATATATTTTACATCTACATCTAATCACAATAATGCACAAGAGAGTTCATTAGTTGTAGACATGATGAATAATACAAAAGGAATATGTAATTATATCACTCAAAATAAGACAAAAGAATGCTACTTCTAGAAACTCAATGTCATTCATCTTATAGTTTAATTAAAATTTACAAAATTAAATAAATACTTCTTAGTGGCTAAAAATACACATTCACCTTGGGAAAGAATATGTCATAGATTCACTATCTATAGATTTAAATGCTTCAGATGAACTATAAAGTTCACTATAGATATGTCTTGGTGCCACAAATATTTCACTATCATTAGGTGACTCCAATTTAACACATTGTTTCAGCTCTGATAACACAACACTCATTGTTGGTCTCTGAATTGAGGTTGATGCAGTGCATGCAATTGCTAATCCTAATGCTTTCCATCCTGAATTTATATCAAATTTTCCTTGGAGTCTTGGATCTATGATTCTACTTATTTCACCTTTTTCAAGTTGTGGTATTACAAACTCAAGTATGTGTATTGATGACTTTCCTTTCATTACTGCAGGGAGACCTGTGATTAATTCCAATAGTACTACTCCATAGCTATATATGTCACTTTTTTCATTCAAGTTTCTTAATTTGTAGTACCTGTATGTATAAATCACAATGTAGTTAATTAATTTCACATGGAAAATACATGACAAGAGAAAAATATGTACTTGTATGTGCTTTTTATGTAATAGAAAAATAAATAGGGGGTGTCTCCAATAATTGATTTGAACTTCACTCATTACATATGAACTAATATTAGTATCTGGATGCACATTGACACGCACTATTACTAACTGATATTAAGAGTGTTATAAAGAACCTAAAATTGAGCTGAATATTACAACTTGTTGAAAAAACAAAAAACTGAACTGAAATGTAATGGTAGTCCAAGAGCCGAACTTATCCGTTGGATTCGTAAACAGTCCATCCCAGTTCAGTTTAGTGAGTTGATTTGGTTTTTGGTTTTTCCTAAACAGTCCTAATGACATGTCTATATAGGTTGTTTTAAGCAATAAGCTTTTTAGAATAACTTATGAATAAGCACTTTAAAATAGTTTATGCAATAAACACCTTAATCAAATGGATCGTCTAAATGTCACATTGAATGTTTAAGTGAACAATTTTGATTGTAATTGTGAATCATACTGTGAGTTATTGGCATCAAAGTGTAAAAGATTCAACTGAATAAAGGACTCACTCTGGATCAAGGTAACCCATTGTTCCCATGATTGTAGATTTTTCATTTCTATCATCAACAGGAATCATTGCAGATTCTGCATTTCTGTTATCATTATTCTTAAAAACCTTAGAGAGTCCAAAATCTGCTATCTTAGCTTCTAAGTCTTCACTTAGAAGAATGTTAGCTGACTTTACATCTCTGTGTATTATAGGTGGCTTGCATCCATGGTGTAGGTAGTCCAATCCTTCAATCCAAATACACCATTCATCAAAACATAATTAAAAGTTATAAAATAATATATATAGTTGAACAAAACTATTCATGCATATATAAGACTAGTTTAAACCATCTAGAAAACAATTGAACAAAGTGATGTCAATTGAAGAAACTGAGCAAAACATTTATTCCTTTTGCTAAATCCAAAAATATGTTTGAAAGAAGGATGTCATTTCAACCAATCAGATGAGTTGAAGGAGTGAAAGGATTAGGGTTAAAACTTTGGTGAATAGAAAATAGTAATATATTACTCTAGAATGAAATATAAGCAAAAATTGTGTCTGGTAAGATGTATCTAGTCTTATTTTTAACCAGATACATCAACTTTTCAGATACTATTTTTGCTTATATTTCATTCTGGAGGGAATATCAACTAACATTTACCTATAAGAAAATATTTAGACCATACATATTACAAGTATGAAAGTAAGAAAATATCCAAATGTAAGAATTTAAAAGCAAAAAGTAGAAATATAAAAGGACTAGTGGCTTCCTTAAAAGTGAAGATATACTGACCCTCTGCAGCATCAATTGCTATTTGAAGTCTCCTTTCCCAACTCAAGCAATGTGAATTTTTATCTGCAATCATATAAATTACATTGAAACATGCTCTCTTTCATCAAATATTAAATAACATCATAAAGGGTGCAAAAAGTAAATTAAGCACAATATGGAGCATGGAAAGCCTACCTGAGAGGCAATCTTTCAGGTTGCCACTGGCCATGTACTCATATATGAGTGCCATCTTGTCACCTTCATCACAATAGCCAATGAAGGATACCAAATTTTTGTGATGAACAGTCATCAAAAGTTCAGCCTGCAAATCATCATTATTTTCAATTGTTGGAAATTGATGTTTCTGATATTTAATAGAAGTTTCATTGAATGTATATTGTGTAGCCTAGTGGTTGAGCATGTATGAAGACAACTAATAAATTTTGTTACTTTTAATAAAACTATCTATCTTTTTCCTATATACTCTTAACTATTTATTTATCTTATTCCCCTTTTTAGTGAAAACACGGGTATTTTGCTAGTTATGGATAAAACAATAGTCATTGTTGCATTCAACTTTTAAAACGAGAAATAAATAGAAACAAAATTCTTTTGCAAAAACGACAGTTAAAGAGGAATGAAGATTACTTCAGTTTGAAATTCCTTTGGCCCCTGAGCTGAAGATGGAGAAAGCATCTTGACTGCAACTTTATTGCCATCTTTCATCTGACCACAGTAAACAGTTCCAAATCCTCCCTTCCCAATGATCATTTCAAAGTTGTTGGTGATTTCCAACACCTCAGCATAAGTATATTGCCACTTCTTTGATTCTACAGTTTTTACTCCTTTATACACCATGTTCATCTCCTCCTCTTAATAATTTAAAAACAAATACAATGAGTTTAAGGTTGTCTTTGAATTTCAATTAAAGTTTTTCAATTGTAAATCAAATATACACTAAATTAGCTGAACTCTTCACTTTGAAAAGTTTCTTGTTTTTTTTTATATATGTATAATCTTCAGGTTTTTAAAATCATATGGAAGAAGTAACATTAATAAAGCAAGATATACCTGATTGTTCATTTCTTCTATGCTTCCAATAGAGAATGGCAATGACCAATAGAACTAAAACTGATGATAGTGATGCCACAATGGAAACAATTACCTTCTTTTTGTTACTTGAATCTGAATCAGAGAGATTTTTATCATCCACCCTATAAAAATGTTGAAAACAAGATTATCTAGTCATAATTACACATAAAGATATTTGATGACACTTCTACACATCTTGATATGCTTCATACTTGCCCTTATTTTTCTTTTCTATGATTCTAGACAAATAAAACTTACTCAACTTGCACCAACTATGTAGCATCGACTCTTCACACTAAAGGTATGTCCAGTGTCTGACATTGACACGTGTGGTTACATTCAAATATTTCGTGTTCTCAAATGATTATCAGTGCCAACATGTCGATGTCGTGTCAGGTGTTTGTGTCACTGCTCAATACTAGTGCACTGAGCATATCATGGTCTTCTTTTATAGGACATACCTCAAAGTAAGTAATCCAGTCTTTGATCTTTGTAAGAGAGTGGTAGAGACATAACCTGAAAGTTGGTTGCCTCTTAAATTCCTACAAATAATTTGAGTTTTCTTGCATTAGCCATTACCAATTTAGCACCAATATAAAATGTCTAAAGTTTGTGACCATCATAAAAAAAGACTTACAAATATTTAAGGGAACTCAATTCTTCCAAAAACTGAGGCATTGATCCAGTTAAGCTATTGTTACATAAATCCCTGAATAAAAAAAATGTACTTTATGTGATATCAATATAAGATATCTAGAATGGAGAAATATTCTAAATGCTAAGACTTTAAGAGCATTATGACAATATCTGAACTCAAAATTTTCTTGATGTGTACTCACAAAGATTCCAAGAAAGACAGGTTGGAAATGGCAGGAGCTATTGTCCCACTCAAACTGCTTCTGCTCAGATTCCTATAAAAATGAAAATGTATTCTTATAAAATTGAATATCATGATTTGAAGTCATAGTCCAAAGTGAAGCATATGTTCATTTATGAAGGACTTTTAGAATGGGCGAATTGAAAAGAAGGAAAAGGAAATGCAGATTCACTCACAGTGATACAATTCTTGGAGGAAGTGAAGGGCTGTAGTTGCATTTTAAGCCCTCCCAAGTGTAGTTCTTTGGTTCACATGGATCACCTACCCAATTTCTTTGAACTCTATAACTTTCTTTTACGCTCCTTATAGCTTCAACTGTTTTCAAATATAACTGAATTCACTTAAAAAGGTATAATCATTCAAACTAAAAACATCTGCAAGTAATACCATTATTTGGTAAGAGTGCACCCTACTAGGATTGAAGGCGCGTCTGGTGTTCCGACACGTATCAATGTCGGACACTGATACGATGCCGAGACATGTGGTTACATTGAATTACTTCTATTTTCTTAAATTATTACCGGTGTTTATGTGTTTGTACCAGTGTAGTGTCCGCTGTTTGTGTCATTGTTTCATAAACTACATTGAACTTTGTTCTTATTCAATTGTCAGCAGGGTAGGCATTGTCACAAACTCACTATCTTTTTCACATGAAATTTTAGCAAAGAAAATTATAAAACATATCATACCATCTTCTTCAAATGTTGGAAGTGCTTCATCTTGTCTTACTACATAAATCTCCACTGCATTAAGAATAGGTGGAAGTGTCGAATCTTCGGTTTTCTGTATTGAAATTCGATGCTCGTTCCCCACCAACGACTTCGAATTAAAAACAGTGGTTGCGTGCAAGTAGCTTGGTACTAATGATTTAGTCAAAGGAGAACCATTCCAAGAAATATTGAATTTTCTCAGCTGAGTTTTCTTAAGTTTCACCACTTCAGCAAAATACAAAAAGACATAAAATTTCAAATTTGGATTACTTGGAATCCAAGAAAATTCCAAACTATCATTTTCATTCCTTGGCGTAGCAGCAGTTCTAATAACTTCAAATGGTACTTTAAATCCATCTCCATTAACATCAATTTCTGAAGAAGTGTTTAAAGATTTCCATGAAGAGGAACTAAATGGAAACCAAATTCTATCATAAACATCATCTTCATATCTACCACTTCCATTGATTAATCCAATGTCAAATCTTTTGTAAAGTAAAAGTGAAGCAGATTCACCAAACTCAGTGTTATAAATTGAATTATTAACTGGTCTAAGTTCCAATGCTGATATAAAAGGAATTCCATCTCCTTTATTCACAAGACAAACATTTGTTTCCTCCGATTTCGCCACGCTTATTATTTCCAATGTAACTTCTTCTGAAGCATTTCTGAATTTCACTGATGACCAAAAATTGACATCAATATAGAGATCAAATTCAGGTAGTTTGTTTTCTCCATCATAGTTTCCATACAAGAAAGAAGCTCTTATTAAATGTAAACTGCCTCTTCTTCCGGCAATTAATCGGTAACAGTTCCTCTTTCCTTGAGGAAAACTTCTGAGATCTGAGAGTGGTAATGGTAGATTTGGATTCTTTGGATATGCATACTCAGAAGAAATGTTCATGTTAATTCCTGATTGTATGTGAGATCCATCTGTGCTGTATTTTATTTTTGTATCATCAGTGTACTCAAAATTCTCTGGACCACCACAATCAATGCTTATGAAGCCTAAATAGAAAGATAAAATGGATTGAGAAATACTCATTGTTAGAAGTTAGAACAACAAATTTGGTTCAAAAGAAAACCGATACGAAAAACGCAAATAAATAATACACGAGATTTGATCACGAAGTTCAGACAATTGTGCCTGTATCATTGATAGTAGAGCGGTAGGAATACCTTTCTATCATTCAAGTCTAGGGTTACAGATTACAACTTCTATTTAAATACCATAATTTAGTTTACAAGATTACTATTAGGAACCTCAGGACCAAAGAAAATAAACATGGAAGCTTGAGAGCTTGAAAAAGAGAGGAAATTCTCAAAAGGAATCATATTGAAAAAATAAAGAAATGAATACAGTGAATTCTCTATTTATAGAGTAACTAACTAACATAGAACAACTAACTACCAAACCCAAAGTTAAAATTGAATCATACTCAGCAAAAAATTTAGTTTGCTAGCTTACACTTCAAAATAGTGTAGTATTTGAATACACCAATAATTTCAGACATACTTATAAGTTGTTTTTAGCTTATTTTCAGTAATTAAACTCCTCGTAATAGTTACGAGTAAACTTCTCCAAGGATAGGTTAGTTATTAAGTTCTTAATTAAGCTGATGATAACTTAAACATGTCATCATGATCATGAATAAATAAATTTACAGAAAAATAAAGACTCACTCAAACAGAATTAGCTGATGGAAAATGCTGCTAACCTGTTTGTTGTTGTGCTTGAACTAAAACTGTAACATTAACACAAAAAACCATAAACAAGATGAATCCAATTGAATTATTCATTGGACCAAAAAGAAGTTTTAGGAGCCTTTGTGAAATTCTATAATGTTGTTACAAACTTGCTAATAGAAATTGGAAACATTTTTTTCATTGGTAGAAGAATTTAACTACTTAGCATTTCATGAAAACAAAATAGTGAGTCAACTGTCAAATAGAACACGCATTTGATCGATGGTTTTGACAAAAACTAACTACCTAGACACATCAAATTGTCGCATAAAAAAGAGCACTATGAGAGCAATTTGTTATGTCTATAATATTAAATAATTTTCGTCGGTCTTTTTTATAAAAGATTGTAGGATTAAAATTAATGTATATGATTTCATATTATGAATCAGATACATCAACTTTTATTGATGAAATTTTAATTCAACCATAAATGTCTGGTATTTGATTTCTCCACGTTTAGTATTAGTATGTGAATTTTGTTTTAAAAAAAATAAGTAATCCTTGGTGACTCTTCAAACTCAAATAATTAAATATGCATAAACAATGTAGAGGTGCACAAAGTGATTCAAAGTTTGAAACGAAAGGTTTAATTTCATTATTAAATGTGAAGAAAAAGTAAGAAACCAAACACAAAAAGGATTCAATAAGTCCGTGAGTAAGGTAGGTAAGGCTCTAGTTATTTACATTTTTTTTTATAATATTTTTAACTATTTTATTATACAATTTCATATTTCTAAAAGAAATAGTTAAATATTTTATTGATAAAATAATAATTAATGTTACACTAAATTTTGAAAACAATAAGGAAATAGGATATTTTTTCTAAAAAAAACGATTTTAAAAAGAAACTAATGGAGTTATCAGCTACATAAATCAATTGGATTGGGACATGTGTTCTATTACTAAAATTCATTTCTTTATAGTCAAGTGGTTTTAGCATTGTACCTAGAGCGCTATTATTTAATCACAAATGGATAGAGTTGAAGCCATTGAATTCCTTTTTTTTTTATTGAGTGAGGGCAAGAGTCAACAAGAACAAATAAATAAACCTATCAAATTAAATGAATTTTTTATGTATGCAGTTCTAGAAATTTCGTCAAAAATAATTATGTAAAAATTATTAGGGGTTCTCTACAATAAAGTAATTGGATGAATCTAAAGAAAAATTAAAGACACTGGGTCACTTGGCTCATTTGTTTTCCTCCCTCTAGATGTGAAGAACTTAAACCAGTCAATCATGATTCATATGAATGCATTGCACCAAGATGAAAATATTATCACTAAACTTGCAATTGTCTTACACCATATATTTTTGAGTCACTTTCTACAATGAGATGCGAAACTTGTACTCTTCAAGTCAACTTCAAACTGTACATGCCCCACATTTCAGTCACAGACTTCAATTTTTGTTGTTGTAGTCTTTGATTCATCTTCTGTCTGATTACGAAGAAGCCTGACGCTTCTCCGTTTCTTTTTACATATATTCACATTTGGTGGTTTTAAATATAAGTAAATTAAAATAGTTTTACTTTTGAAATTAAATAATGTCATAAATAATGTCATTCTTAAAATGTTCTTTATTTAAAGTTTTATTTTTCAATGACACTTTTATTCACATAACTTTTTTTTGCATAAAAAAAATAAGGACATTTTTAGTAGTACTTATGTTCTTATAAGATCAAGTTAATTAATGGTATTTATATAGAATTCTAATTAAGTGTGAAGTTAGTTAATTTTTTTATATAACTTATAATTAATCATGCACTCATAAATAAATTTATTATATTTAAATACATTCAAATAAGCCAACGAGATTCGAATTTGCAACCTTGTAGATTTAGGGCCCGTTTGATGGACAGGATAACGAGACAGGATATGATAATGTAATCAAATTTTTTAAATAATCAGGTTGCAGCCGCATTTTTAAATAATCAGGTTGCAGCCGCATTTTGTTATCCTTAATTTGAGGTGGGATAAAATAATCTGAACTGTGGCACTCTTCCATTTTTTATTTTTTTGGCACTATTCCATTTTTTATTTTTTTGACATTATTCCATTTTTTATTTTTTCTAGTCGGTGAATTTAGATTGATTTTTTTTTTCATATATAATTTTTTTTATTGTTTATTTATTTATTTTATTCTATAATAATATAAAAAAATTGATAAAAAATAATAATTATTTTCTAATGTTATGATAGTAAGGGCTTGTTTGATTGTGTTTTACTTTTTTAGTTTTTGATTTTATAATTAAATTTTAAAAAAATTGTTTTTAAAAAGAAAATTTAAGGACAAATTTGTCATTTTATCAAAATATAAATCATATCATTTTGTTATCTGTTGTGTATCAAACACTGAATAGGATAAAACTAATGTTATCAAGTTTGTTATCATGTGCACATCAAACACATGATATGATAACTCTTTATCCTACCCATATCCTATCCGATCTCTATCCTACTCCTTATCCTATCCTATCCGGTCCATCAAACGGGCCCTTAATGACTTACTTTTTTACCATCAAATGAAGGCGTTGAAGTTTGGTGATGAATTATCTCACCATTGACTACCATTATTGATCATATGTTTAATTTATTCATGTCTGACGTATGTGCATTCGGCTATTAGCTCTTGTTTTTGTTCCAAAAGAAATTACCTAAGTACATATACATGCATCCTTCATCCACCATAACAACAAGCTGTCATTTCAATATGGCATCAATTTTTCAAAGTGATTAACGGATGCACCCGTTAAAAAGTTATTACCAACCATTCAATAATTCAACAACTAAGAAAATTACTATTATTATATTTCTGTTATCAATGCATCATTAGAAAGAATCAAAGACTTAGTTGATACTCGGATAGTATATTTTTTTTGAAATATGGAAGTATTCAAAATTTACACTAATCAAAACTTATACCTATAACATTTAAAGTAGTCAGTATTTGAGATTTCTTATAAATTATCTTAAGCTAGTAGCATCACTTTCCTAATCTAGTAGTGTGTCAGAACCCCAGCATATACAGCTTGATAGGCATTGTTTTTTTCCACACAATAGCTCAAAGGATCACACAGAAATGAGCACTGCATTTCTTTAGCTTAATATTCAATTACATGACTTATAGCTTGGTTGAATTTAAAATTTACAGGTTGGATATAACAAAAACACACTACAATGCAAACTTATGATATAGAAAAAAGGATTTTCTTTAAACTTATAGCTTGACAACTATATAATAGCAGGGGAAAGGAAACTGGGATCTCTGAGCCACACTTTAAATTGTGTCAAATCAAACATCTTAAACAAATGATAAGGTAACAGTACAAACTCTTTCATTTCACAAAATTCAATTTACCAGACACGAACTGGGGGAGGGGCTGTTTTAACCCTATTATGATTCCCATGTATCAGCTGAACTGAACAAACAAAGTTTACCTAACCAAATTATTTTCAAGCAATAAAACTGCATGAAGGAAAAAAAATTATATAACTGAAACTTCTTAGAATTATGTACCTCATAATGCACATGAGCAAAAATGTGTTCGTATTGAACAGCAAAGCCACATTCCACAGATGGCATAAACAAACTGTACATTGTAAAAGAATAAAAAAGACATACATAATCACAAGCTGATTGAGGATTGGTAATCTTTATGCAGTCATCAATGTAGATGAAACAAGAGCTGTTATGATAGATATAAAGCTTCTAGATAATCATCAATGTAGGCCAAGCTAGGCCAATGATCTGTGCGAATACGAACCAAAGTTGAAACATCGCCAACTTCCATTTGGAAAAGTAGATGGAACCGCGGTGGAAGAAATATTAGAACAAGAAAACAGCCCATGTTTATTTTTCTGCTATTGATAATCGCCCCTTTCTCATACTCTTCATTATTGTATGTAAGCCGAAGTGGACCTGAATTGTGATTTGAAACTGGAGAGGCATCACGGGAAGTATCTTCCCAAATGACATTCTGAATGATTCCCCCTTCCCATACAGCATCAATAAGTGGCTCCCCACTCACACCTACAACAAAGCATGCCAAATGGCGCTCGGTAGCCTGAATCAAAGAGGTCGCAGAGACGTCAAGAAGCTTGACAGATTGCGTTCCACTTATGGCAGCAATCCCTTTGCCCCCTTTCAATTGAAAGGTTTCCCGCCCGGTGCCAGAGGATGAGCCACATGCTTCCCATAAAGCTGTGAACAAGTTAAAGTTGTACTGAGGTCTTGCGTCTTCTTGGATGTCTGAAGGAACAATGGCCTCAAGAAACATGTCTTCTATGCCTACTGTGATTCCCTGAAGTTGACCTTGGATGATCTGACCATTTTCTGCATTTGTTTCAATGTGAACATCAACTATACCTGGTGTCGGTTCCCTTGGCTCCAAATCAATCACAACGGTAGCTCTATAGTTTTCTTCTTTTCTGGAATCATTTCCAATAGGAACTATACTGAGGGCCGCATTTTGAGATGCATGATCTTTACTGTGAGGTTCGCCAAGAAGAAAAGGTATACGATATGATGGAATTGATCCATATGGTGCAGAAGAGGAAAATTTTAACACAGTAGCATATATAGCAGGAAGTGCATCTATCTCTTCCTGGGGTGTGGCAGTGTTATTGATTCCCAACATGCGATTGAAAGTATTAGATTCAAAACTCAAACTACATGATATTCTAACTTTGAGTCCTGCCATATATCTGAAGTCAGGAATACAGGAAAAGTACTTCCTTAATGTGTTCAAAATTTCCGCAACTTTAGAGTCCATAACACGAAGCGGCTCATGCGATTGATTTGTTCTTCCAGTTTCAGGAATGACCTGAGAATTGGAACTGTCAGAAACTTCCTTATCCTCGATAGGGGCTTCAAGGTCCCTGATACCGTTCAGATAATCAGGTTTGCTATTACTCACGACTAAACTTGATAAAGACAAAGACCAAAACTGCTTAACAAGCAATGGGGTTAGACGCTCAAAGTGAATGCAGGAGGTTAAGTTTTTAAATGTCTTGAATCTCTGGGAAGGTCGAGGTGACTGAACATTGAAGAAAGAGGTTTGGTGTGAAGAAGGTGAAATCCCAAGGAGTGTGCCTCCCAGGCTTAGGATCTCTCTAAGCTTCTTCCCCGGAATGCAGACCAGCATACGCAAGTATGTCCTGAAACATACGAAATATCAGAAAAACTAGATAACCACTTCTGCAGACCCTCTAAACTTTAGCCTAGCCATCTCTAATTTCAAGATATAATTCACAAACCAAAAGTGAAGCGATAAAACATGGAAAACAGATTACGTCAAAAGCAGTAATACATAGTGCGATCAATACCTTGAATTATCCCGGACTTCCAAATCAGGAAAATGGAGACAAGTGAAAGAAAGTAGACGAGATAATCTAAGGAACAATCTAGAACTATGGTGGTGCACCAACATAGTTCGACAAATTCCAAGAGCTCTGCTTCCTTGGGACCAAGATTTCATCACTGTATCCGGGCCATGTTTCTCCACAAGGAAAATCATGAAGTTTGTGAGTAGCTCTAACAATCCACTCGGAGGTATTGTCTGATTCTCAGCAATTCTATCAAATATTGGGAAGCAATAAACCAACTTATAATCCATTTTCACTTTTGGAAGTAAGTGCTCATCAAATTTCTGAAGTAAGCGCTCACCGAACCAAGAATGCTTCTTACATGATAGTAAACGGTCCACAAATGCAGCAACAACAGGAACAAGTTTCCGACTCTCCAACATCATGTTTACTAGCATCACCTGAAAAAACAACAGAATTCTAATTTTGAATGCATCATACATAAAAGACACTGCCACAAATCAAGTCGCAGTAAATTCTCCTTAACCATAGAATTTGATCTCTCCTGTAACTTACATTACCTTTGGATGAGCGTTTGACAAAAGTTATTATTTTGAATGAACTTGATTATGAAAATTTGATAAGATTATAATTGAGCTTGAAGTGATGGAATGTTTTTACTTCAAAAGCAAGATTGATGCAAAACTCAATGCAAAAACATTTAATTTACTCAATTCTAGTTCTAGTAACATGACAAGAATCCTATAATTAGAAATTCCTTTATGCAATATAACAATAACAATAACAACAAAAACCACACGCAATTCTAATATGGGAAATGCTGCCATGTTAATAAGCACCTGCAAAGTACGAAATATCATGGAGTCCAACAGATTTCTTGTGGTGGAAGGATCACTATCAGAATGAGATGATCCAGCAATAAGAAACTTATGAAAGGTACGAAATGCAATCGCAGTCTCTGTGCTCGCTGGAGGCAACCATTTAAAAGACGATACAGATAGAAGACCCTGTTCGAAAACCTTCACCGGATCAATCCAACAATCATCATCATCATGAGAACTAGAATTTGAATCACTTTTGAGTCTCAATACAGAGCCAGATGCAAGAAGGTCAAGCTTCAATGCTTTCAGAGCCAATGGATCAAACAAAGAAGGATACAAAATTGAACAAGCTTCATTTCCATGTTCACTCTTCTTCTCGATACATGATGATTGTTGTTTATTGAAAACCAGTTGATTGAAACCCAACAACCAGTGAATAGCCAACAATCGAAACACCAAATAATGATGAGATTCTCTTGAAATCAACAAGAGTCTATTAGAAACCTCACCTTGACCATCAAAAGCATCTATAAAATGCAAAAACATAGTCAAAACAACATGGCAAAGAAGAGGATCATAAGAATGAATCATCCCAAATAACTGAACCCTAAGCATTGAAGGTTGCAATTCCAATGCCACAACCACAGGTATCACCATAGAAACAAACTCCATCATTCCACATGGTGTTAACACTTGAGGCCACTCCAACAAAAACGCCAACGCTCTCCTCAATTCCTTTGTATTCAAACCCGAACCAGAGTCAAAATCGTCTCGATTCACGGACTGCGGCGTGTTGAAAGGGAGCATAGGATGCGATGTATTGAGAATGGAGACACTGAGTTTGTTATGAACAATGTTATGAATAACGGTTGTGAAAAGCAAGATGTAAGATTGTGAAGCGTGTGTTCGTTCGTTCTGGCAAAGACTCCATAAATGTCCAACCACATCGGAAAGTAAACACGGTTTCGATCGTTCTAATTCTCTCAAACACTCGCAGGCGATGGCGCGTGTGTGACGATCGGAACCGAAATTCGGACGGTTAATAACCGTTAATAGAAGTTCAACTAAATTCTCCGTTACTGTTTCAACGTTCTCTTCTTCGGAGAAACAAACGATAACGGAGGTAACGGAAATCATGAAATGTTCCTTGAATAACGGAGTGAAGTGAACGGAGGCTTCGAGAGGTGATTGGAGAACGATTCTGAGAGATTCAATGAGACGGTTGAGGTGATTGTGAGAGAAGAATGAAGTGGAGAATTCGTCGAGGAAGATAAGGAGTTGGAGTTTGAGTTGAAGAGGAAAGTCTTTGCGGAGAAGAGAGGATAAGAGAAGATCGGAGAGAGGTGGATCGAGAGAGTTCCATTTTTCGATTCCGGTGCCGGATTGAAAATTCTCTATTAGGGTTTCCCATTCGTGAGGCTTCGACGGTGGCTGCGCCGTCATCCCGAACCGGAGCTAATTAACGGAACAAAGGCAATTACCAGAACTGATATGCGGTTCGTTAAGTTACTTACACTTACACTTGGACGAAACCAAACAATAAGAAAAAAAAAAATCAAACCGGTTTGGACCGGTTCAGAACCGGTTTTGCTTGGAAGTGAGTTTTCAGATATATCGAAGGAAAAGAAATCAGAGAACTAACTGGATGAGAGTGAGTGACAAGAATCAAGATGAATGAAGCGGCTGGTATTGGTTTTTATTTTATTTTATTTTATTTTTATTTATTAAATGAAATGAAAAATTATAAAAGCAAAATAAAACAAAACAATAAATAACGAATATAGAGGAATAGTCGTTATCATGACCTCTTAACGTGTGCAATAGCAAAGGAATTGGTTTGGCCATGAATGTAGTTAACTTGAATTAACATAGGAGAGTTATCACCTCATTGAGAAGAGGTACGAGATGGTTTTCTAGAATCATAAGAGCGAAGGCTATATTTTTTGCCATACGAATATCAAAGATAATACTCCACAATTTAGCGACAAAGCACTATCTAATTTTCTTCCTAAGGATGACTCTTGTGGTGATATTCTTAGTGGTAATATTTCATTCCAGCCATCCCAAGATTATTTGAACCATAAATGAAGTTATACACTGTTTTTAAACTAAAATTTCCATTTGCGGATAAATCCCAATGAAAAATATCACTCATGTCGGTGGTTGGAGCTTTCAACCTTACAACCACGTAACAAAATAGAAACATGGAGGCGACTGTCAAACACATTTCTATCCCAACCCTCGTTGATAGCTAGACACACATAACTTGGTTTATTATTTTTTGGAAGTAGATACCAGTTTTTAAGATGGGTCTGGATCCATTTTTAACAACAATAGTGCTATATATGACGAATTCTTTTGTCACGAAATTACCCGAAATACATTTTGAACAAGTTTTGGGCTTAACATTGCTCTTGATCCTCCCATGATATTTCCTCTCCAAAAAATTTCCCTTATACCCCCACTCCTATACCTCCACAAATTTTTAAAAATGTTAAATATATTTTTGATTTTTTTTAACTATTTTACTAAAAAAACTTTTAAAAAGTTTTCCATAAGAGTAAAAGACTGAGTACTGAAACCTTTAAAAAAAGTTTTCCGGTACAAAAACTTATAAATATATACTACCAAAAATTTTGTAAAATGTTTTCGAGTACAGTAGAAGTTTACCGAAAAACTTGCGAAGAAGTTTTTCGGTGCACAATTTTTAAATTTCTTTTTAAAATAATAACTTTTTTACTGGAAAACTTGAAAAAAGTTTTCTAGAGTGTAACTTTTTTACCGAAAAACTTGGAAAAAGTTTTCCATAATATATATTGTGCACGAAAAAACTTAAAAAAGTTTTTCAGTAAAATTGTTGAAAAATTACAAAATTTAAAATTTATATGAGGACAAAAATGTCATTTTCTTGCATTTGTGGGGATAAAGGTTAAATGTGGAGGAGGGTATTGGGTAAAATTTTCTTGCTCTCGCTAAATACAAGGAGAGTAAGAAAATTTTAACAAAACAAGTCTGGGGTTTTTTAAATAGATTCACCGATTTCCTTTTAAATTGGTTGTGACAAATTTTGTTTTGCACCCGTAACTATAGAGTAAAGATTATACACAATGATCTTGAATGGTTGGATTAGAAAAAAGTAAATATTTAATAAAAGAAAGTTAATAGAAAATAAAGGAAATTCCAACAATTAAAAAAAAATAAAAAAATTACCAATCCGTATTTATTATATTTGTTGCTTATAATCAAAGACCATAGAAAAATAAAGTAGGAAGAAGAAAACACTAATTTATTTGAAGGAGAAAGATACTTTGATATTTAATAATTTAAGAAATTGAATTCTTTCCAATGCACCCCAAATTGGAGGGAAGAGAAATAAAAGAAGATGATGGAATAAAATGAAATTAATTTCACCATGTACCACTTCATTCCATTATATTTCATCCACCATATTCCATAAATCTAAACAAAACCTTAGCAAAAAGGTTGAAGAGAAAATTATAGAGAAAATAAAAGCAAGTACAAAATATTTGGAACCACTTTCCCGCTAAAAGCAGAGAGAATCGCGATTCTGGAATCTTCTGCTACATTCCTCCGCTCCCATCGCAATGGTGATCCGCATCCTCTCTTCCCATCATTTCGTTATGCTCGATTCGATTTTATTATTATTGTTTAATTTAATTTAATGCTTCTTTCATTCCAAATTTGAACCCTATCATTTGAATCGCTAGCTTCCATAGCTCACATACTTTAGTTAATTTCATTTCCATCTGATGAAATCGCATAAATTAGGAGTTATTAGGATTCACTTCAAAAATTTAACCTAATCGAGTGCCGAATCGGTACACGGCTTCTGCAAATTGTGTCTCAATGAATTGCAATTTGATTGATGTGTTTTTGTTTTGGTGCAGTCGAAGAAAAGAGGTCTTTCGTTGGAAGAGAAGCGAGAAAAGATGCTTCAAATTTTTTACGAATCGCAAGACTTTTTCCTGGTTAGCACCAACATTTAGTAACTTTGTTATTATTACTTTTAAAATATGAATGAACTTTGTTTTTATTTATTTAAATTTTCATATGATTCATTAGCTTATTTATTATATATATGCTTTTGTTGATTTCAGCTTAAGGAGCTTGAGAAGATGGGTCCCAAGAAGGGTGTTATCACTCAGTCTGTAAAAGATGTTGTCCAAAGCTTGGTGGATGATGACCTTGTTTCCAAAGATAAGATAGGAACTTCGGTAAGTTTACATCTCAGCAAGTTATGCTTCTTCATAGTTCTAGTAATATTGTCTCCGCTGTTGTCAAATAGCGGCTATAGTGGCGCTACAGTGCTATAAATTAGCAGAATTTTAACAAGAATTTAATTTATATACATTGTTAGTGTAAAGCTTTTTTACACTATCAATCAATCACAACCTTAGATCATTAGTAATGTTTGATTTTTGTCATAACTACCTATAAAGTCACTTACATGATTGGTTATGATTTGCTGACTGTTTAAACTTTTTACACTAACAATGCATACAAATTAAACTCTTTTAACAAACCGCCATTGTTTTGCCATATGCCATTTAGTACAAATTGTTGTTAAATAGTGGCTATAGTAGGGCTATAACACTGTAGCATAGTGGAATTTGAACAAACTGTTATTTTTTGCAATTCACAATTGACAACAATGATTGTCTTTGTAAGGAATGTTTGAGATTACTAGTCTAGAAATTAGGAAAATCATGAAAGATATAGAATGCAGGTTTGGTTGTGCCTTGTTACACGTTATAGCTTTTGTCAAACTCATAGTTTTGAGAGTTCCATTGCAAAACAAAAAATGCTAAGATTTTTCGGGTTGAATTGAGCTTCGTTCTCTAATTGATTAATGATCATATGTTTGCTTCTCAGGTATACTTCTGGAGTCTTCCTAGCTGTGCTGGAAACCAGGTGAAGTTCTATTAAAAAGTTACTAAAGTATGCTGTTGTGCTGTACCATATTTCTGTTGTTAAGTTGGTCGCTTCTCACTACCATTACGCTCTATATTTGTATCCTAATGTAACTTAATTTCAACATTGTAAACTCGATGCACAGCTTAGGAATGTTCATCAAAAACTTGATACTGATCTGCAAAGCAGTGGGAAGCGGCATGCCCAACTTGTTGAACAATGTGAGGCATTAAAGAAGGGGCGAGAGGAATCTGTGAGTTATTATGCATTCTTTACTAGATGCCAATATCAAATGGCTGGCCATCATATGTCCTAACATTGCATTTTTTTTCCAGGATGAACGAGAAGCGGCCCTGGCAGATTTAAAAGCCATTGAGCTGAAGCATAATGAATTGAAGGTTGGCTTGTAGATTGCTTGATAGTAATGCATTAAGTATGATCTTTTGTTGCAAGAGTTTTGTAACAGTTAAACAATATTTGACATTTACAGAATGAGTTGGCAAAATATAGAGATAATGATCCCGCCGCCTTTGAAGCAATGAGTTAAGAAATGTTTTTTTCTTCTCATTTTATCTGTACACTTATTTAATGATTTAGAAGGTTAATCTGAATTCCTTGTTATTTGGAATTGTGACACTGATGTATTGGTATTAATATTGGCAGAGGAAGCAATTGAAGTTGCTCATACATCAGCTAACAGATGGACAGGTTCTACTTTCTATGTTTTCATGTTCATTTTGTCCCTCTGTATAGAGTTGTGTCTAGGAGGGGAGAATAGAGTGTTTAGTATGATGAAATTTCTCATATTCACACTTTGATGGTGATGGATATTATATCTTTTTTGTTGTGACTAAAAAATGGTGCAGACAATATTTTCACTCTGAAGCAATGGTGTTCAAACAACTTCCCTCAGGCTAAGGAACAACTTGAAAACATGTACAGGGAGGTCAGTCATTTCAGTTTAATGTCTCAATCTGCAAGGCCTGTATATAACTCTTAGATAATTATTAGGCTTCTTTTGGTTCTGAATAGTTACTTCAATGGAATGATATAACTTGGTAATATTATAAATCTTACCACATCACATATCCTTTTATTAATCGTATCAGATAAAACATAGCTATGATTGTCTACTCTCTATGTCTTTATTTCTTATGTCAATCATGTATGCACTTTGTGTCTCCATGCAGTTTGGTATAACAGATGATTTTGACTATTTGGAGTTGGCTCCTATTCCATCCAAACCAGTAGCTGATTAAATATTACTTGATCTGTCTGAAGGTCCAATCCCCCAGTTGCCTTGCTTCTCTCAAGCACGAACAACTAAATTTTAACCCAAGTATTGCCAATGACGTCCTCCTTTACAGAAAAATTACTTGTATTTTTCTCTTCCTTTTTCTCTCTTGTTGTCTTAATCATGATTAGCCTTTGAGAATGTGTATATATTAAGATTATCTCTGTCTGCCTCTTTATTTGATCCCTATTTTGACTAAGGTAGGTATTACTAGCTGTGCAGCATAATCTGTAACCAGACAAATATGCTAATCTATAGTGAATTCTTACCTAATTAATTGGTAGAATCTTTTATACATCACGATTCATCCGAGAAGCACTGGTATTTATGAGGTAATCCTTTTGAATTAGTAACCCACATATTTTACCCTTTGTTCAAGTTTATTTACCACGGTAACTCATTTCTTCAAGCCTGTGAAGATATCTATTCTCAACATCAGTAAAACCCTGATCTTGTCAATGATGGTATTATACAAATACCACTTTGCCCACATTACTTTAATCACATTTGTGGTCAAATACCTTCATGTAGTTTAATTTCTTCGGCTTAAAACGACTATGCAACGTTAGTTGTCGGGGTGTGCTAATGGGGAATGTAGCTCCCACTTTTGTATGTTTGAATTGTTTGTTTGATCCTTGGCCGGTATGTATTTTGTGGTCTCATTGCTTTGGTTCCCATAAGGAAATCGAATATAAAGTGAAGTGCATTGCTGATGGATAATCCCTTTTTTTTAGACAAGGATAATTCCAATTTTAATAATCATGCTTATGATTATGCGACATTGTTATCAACCAAATTGTGTATCTTTTTGAGAACTGAGTATGCTCTACATTCTCCCTTGATATCTTCACATGATACATCAAAAGGATTTTTTTCACATGTATGAGTGGAATCTCACATTTTCATTTGGGTACATTCTCCCTTTTTTTTAGGAAGTATATTTTTATGCATGGACAATGTAAATGTAAAATGATTTTACACTTACAGTTCAATCAAATCCCACCTAAATGGTGAGATGTGAGTGAATGTATTTCTAATGTATACAAATTCATCTCAAATATAAATATGAAATTTTGTCATAAGTTTTATAATAAGGGAAAGAAAGAATACTAGTATTCTGTAAAGAATTTGAACCTCCTTGACCACACATACTTGTATGATAAAAGTTACCAAACCAAGTAAGTAGCAACACCAAATCAAAATCATTCATTAGCTAATATCGTAAACACTTACACGTTTTGATTTAGTCTCAACTTTAAACGGCTAACAGTTGTACAACAGATATAAAGTGCTAATAAGTTATTATCTTTCAGTCAAGTCATTGAGAATTTCAAATAATGATTAACGGAACATATTAGTGTGTGCAGTTGTCATGAATTAGTTGTATTGTGGCCCCGTCATATGTAGACCAAGCCAACGGTAGCCGTCCAATGTAACGTTCAAATATTGTCTTTGGAGATTTTTAATTTTTTTGCTAATTATTTTAAAAAGGGAAATCAAATTTTAAAACGTGATATTTTTTATTTACTTTTTTTTTCCTTAACAAGTTTGTTAGCATGAACCTTTTTAAAAAGTAATAATTTAAAAGGAGCTAATTATTTATAGAAAAATTAAATTAAATATATAATTTTTTTAAACTTAATTTTTTTGGATTTATTAAACAATGTTTTGTAAAAACCCAAAATTCGCGTGATAAGAGATAGAGAGAAGCAACTCTCATACATCAGAGTCTACTCCATCGGACTATCGAGATGTCTATCATTTATTTAAACACACGTGAGATGATATATTGAAAAAAAACTCAAGTCTCACGTTGATAAGTTAGATCTAATATAAAACCTAATAAATGTTATTAGAATTGTCCTTAGCATTTACCTTAGAAAGGAATATAAAAACCTCATTTCATTCTCTGAATGTGTAAAAGATTATTAATGTAATCATGTATCATAATTGCAAATGCATCTCAAAGTGTCTATTTTATTAGTAATTGTATAGACTAATAAATCAACAAAAAAGCACATTTAATGATTGAACCGACTAGCTAAAGATATAATCGATAATCAAAATAACTAACAACAATAGACATATATTTTCATATATGTTTTTTATGATTTTGTACCTATTGTGAAGCATCTCATATACTCAAAAATTAAAATGATTATTTATCTTTTAAAATATTAGAGTTCTTAATCTAATCAATTTTATTATATTTTATAAAAAGGTTTTGTATAATATTGCTGTATGACAAGTTTTTCAATACAATTTTTTTTTTTAATTCATAGATAAAATAATAAATAATACTAAAAACTCACACAATTCCGAAACATTCAATTTAACAACTTTGGTATTTGTGCTTACAATTAAGGAACAAAATTGCCTTTTATTAATAGTCTAAAGAATATCCCAAGGCATTCTAAAAAAAATTCAAACTCAATTGAAGAAACAGACGTTACAGACCAGGTTGTACAAATTCGACCAATCAATCATGTGGCAGACTGGCAGGTAAGTGAAAGAACATATTCATTGGTTGTACTATGTAACGTGCATTTAATACTGACCCTACACGTGTCATCCATCGACGGCCAGTATTGGTAGCCAGGTTGTATGTTGTTTTTTTTGCCGAGATTCTTTCAAACAAAGCAATCTTCCGTTGTTCCATTATAAAACCCTAACATTGTCTTTCACCAGTTTCAAAATTGAGTGTGTACTAGCTTTTGTTCGTTACAACAATGGAGGTTCTTAGAGTTCGGCTTTTTGCTATGTTCTTGCTCTCTCTTGCTTTGAGTTTTGTAGTTCCTTCTGTCAATGCTCAGATCCCTGCACCTGCTCCTGCTCCTGCTCCCACTAGTGATGGTATTAATATCTTATGCCCTTTAATTTTTTTTTTCTTCTTCTATTTTGATGATGATTGATCGATGATTCTGCTTAAATTTCAATTGGGTTTGTTGGGAACAAATAAATTTGCAAAAAAATTTCTGCTTTGATGATAATTAGAAAATGGGTGTGTTTGAATTCCAATTGGGTTTGTTTACAAGTAAAATTTTGATTTTTTTTCTGCTTTGATGATGATTAAACAATTGGTTTGCTTTAATTCCAATTGGGTTTGTTAGGAACAAGTAAAGTTTCAATTTTTGATGATAATTAATGATTCTGCTTAAATTTCAAATGGGATTGTTGGGAAAAGATAAATCTGCAATTTTTTTTCTGCTTTGATGATAATTGTAAAATGGGTGTGTTTAAATTCCAATTGGGTTTGTTAGCAACAAGTAAATTTTCAATTTTTATGATAATTAATCAATGGATGTGTTTCAATTTCAACTGCTTTTGTTGGAAACAAGTAAATTTTCAATTTTTTTTCCTGCTTTGATGATAATTTAGTAATGCATACGTTTAAATTCCAATTGGGAGGTTTGTTGGTAACAAGTAAATTTTCAATTTTTTTCCTGCTTTGATGATAATAAAATAATGGGTGTTTTTAAACTCCAATTGGGTTTATTAGGAACAAGTTAAATTTTCAATTTTTGATTATAATTAATGAGTGTGTTTAAATTCAAATTGGGTTTGTTGTGAACAAATTAATTTAGTGAGTGATGATTGATGATGTTATTTGGTTTGCAGGGACAACAGTGGATCAAGGAATTGCCTGTGTACTGATGTTGTTGGCTTTGGTTCTTACTTACATCATTCATTAAACCTTTGGAAACCAGTGGAGCATACCTCAATTGCTGGATTGATTCATCTATTGACCATGCTTTCCTTTTAGTTTCTCTTTTTCTTTTTTGTATTTATTTTGTTTCAAATCTATTCTTTCAATGAAATTCTTTTCATAATAGTTGAGTCTCCTTTTATATGTTTGTTATAATTATTTCGGTTGGTCGGTTAATTAATTTTATTGCTTGAAATAGAATAGTAGTGATCGTAGTTCGTAACGTCTAGCTCAATTGAAAAACACATTGTCACTCGAGTTTGAATGAATTTAGGACTTTGCAGTTGTGAGTGTGAGTTTCAAATTATGTTTACTACTTCGTCCGGACAAAAAAAAAAGAATGATTTTCCTACTTCTTAGCGAGTAGTACCACACCACAAGTCCACAACTCTATGTGATGAGTTGTATAATCAATTTTCAACAAATTTGGGCAGAATGCCATGGCTACTTCAGGATTCAGGCTGGTAATAGCCAACCCTATATTACTCTTTACTTTTGAGAGTTTCATTTCATGGGATTGGAATTGTGGTCTCCACTTTGTACAATGTGGTCTCCACTCCACAAAACAATTTGCAATGGTAAATAATTCAGCTTTATTTGCTAAGTTGACTAAAAACTTCCAATGGTAAACAATTCAGCTTTAGTTACTAAGTTGTCTATAAACTTGCAATGGTAAATAATTCAACTCATTGAACAATGAAAGATAAACTAATCAAGAATATCATTAAAGTAAAGTTGTGTTGTTGACCAAAAATAAAAAAGTAAAGTTGTGTTGTTGACCAAAAATAAAAAAAAGTAAAGTTGTGTTTATTTCATCTTGACATGAAAAATTCAACTCAAGTTATTTATCGTTCACTCAAAAAGTCTTCATTAAAGTTAAATTGTGTTTATTGCCTTCATGACTTATAGCAGAAAAATTGATTCAGAATCACCTTTACATATTTGTATTGTTCTGAATTATGAAGTAGAAGAAGTCAATTGAGTTGTTGAGTTTGCCATAATTTTTTGAAATGCTATAATTCATTGGCAAAATCCCACAACTTAATACAATACATGAATTGCAACCAAAAACATGTTCACTTGTAAACACCATAGCATCAAAGTAAAAGAATTCTGATGAAAATCGTAAGTTCCCAATCGCCGAAATTTTACTCCACGGCTACCATGGAATACCAGAAACAACATAATGACATTCAAGCAGTGGCTTCTTGGTGTGTAAATACTCCTAGGATTCAGTTCTCTATCTCAGTTTCAAAAGACTCCTAATTTAGCTGAAATGGTAGCTCTGGCCGTATAAAGAACACAAGACAAGAAAATAGAGGCGTGCGTTGTAAATTTTGTCCTTTCATTTTCTCTCCGAACATGCCTTAATTGTCTGATCATTAGACACAACCGACCAACTATTAGACACATTAGTTAGTTAGTTATACAAGTTAAGTACACTAGTTACTTAGTTAAATATACTACTTAGTTGTTTCTCATTAGCTATATAAATCTTATGTGTCATTTGAGGTAAATCATTCTATAATTCTCTCGTTGATCAAATATGATTTCCATTTTACTTTTGTTTCATCAATAACTTACATCAAGAAAAGTAAAGTAATACCAACCAATTCTTCTCCATTACTCTGCTTTAACAATTGCTTGATGTTAAAATTCAGTGTATGTATTTATTATTCTTTAATTGTACAACATCCTAGGCTAATTGTTAGTAGTCCTAGTCAATACAAGTTTCTAGAAAGTGTGTGATCTCATTAGACACACATAAATTACTTATTTTACACTTGAAATATCCATTTTTTATTTGATTGAACTGATAATATGATATGACAAATGTTAAACTCATCCACACAAAGTATCAGATAGCCAAATAAATCAACATTCGATAAGTATATCTGGAAACAAGGGGTTCAAATTCAAATACATCCACGAGATGAGAAAACCAGTAAGTGTTGAAGGGGTTTAAACACATCATATGTTAAAAAAAAAAAAGTCCACCTTTTATATACATCCTCTGGTCTGTTCAATAATTCACACATATAAGCCAGAAGGAGAGAAGCAGAATTCTCCACATCACAGTCGTTACATATTACAATATGTCGTGGAAGACACTTATCATCATAGATAACAAAGCCAGCGAAATTCTGGCTTGAGCTAAGCCAGCCGCGGCAAAACCAAATAGAACAACTACCTAAAATATTTCTGGCTTAGGTAAAACATGAAAATGGAACATAAACATATCATCTAACATATCAAATGCAACATTAGTTCCGATGAAAGAAACTAATACATAGATAAATCACAAATCGGTTGTGTCAGAGCCAAGAAAAGGAATCAGCTCAAAGTGCCATCTCAGCCTGCAAAGCTGCCAATTCATCTTCCTCGGGAGTTGGCTTTGCAGGAACAGGGCGTGTAGGTTGCCGCCCAGCTGGGACATGCACCGGGGCAGCAGGGGCTGTAGTTGCTGGTTGAAGAAGCTGTTCTTCCAACTCGGCACCTTCCAGTTCCTCAAGTTCTGCTTCCAGTTCGTCCTGAAAAAGACAATTCGTATGACACATGTCAGACAACACAAACAAATGTCCCAAAAAACTTTTTTTCTTTACTCCAACACACTTTGGACACAACTCAGACACATCTATGGCAATAATGGACACCTATTCTAAATTTTCCTTAAAAAAACTTACATAAAAAGCTCTTAAAAGTAATATAAATTTAAAATTCTTTGCATATGCTATCTTTTCGCATACACACACATCTTCATCTTCTGCAATATTCAATGGTGATGATCAATGAGGGGGGGTTAAACTTTAAAGACCTTAAATTTGATTACACCATTTTTGCTTTACAGTAGTAGATGAATGTATGAAGGTGAAAGACCAACATATCTTGTTTTAGAATTTTTTTGTAGTGAAACAAATTGCCCAATGTAGATGCATATATAAAATTTGTTTTTTTATAAAGGATATTCCTATTTTATTATATATATATATATATACATGTGTGTGTGTGTGTGTATTGGTGTCCTATGTTGTAGACATGAGGAGTGTCGACATGTCTGTGTTGTGTCAGGTGTCGGTGTTTCATTGTTCAAAATGCCTCATGGACATGCATTAGCACTCTACATCACCATACTATACATACACAATCAAAAGGTACAAATCTCATATTTGCAACCAACATAACAAATAAGTAAACATTTGAGAGCATGACCTCATCAAAATCAGCAGCAGCACCAATTGGAGCTGACAATGCTTCTTGAATCTGCTTCATGTTCTCAGTTTGTTCATTTATCTCATCCATGGTCTTGTCGACATCGTCAATATTCCTGAAAAAATAAACATAAGCAAACTCAATAATGTCTAGGCATGGCAACGGGGCGGGTTCAAGGGTGGATATCAACACCCCAAACTCGTCCCCACCCCAAGTTTTATTTTTGGAGAAACCTGCACCCGCACCCAATTAAAGTGGGTTTTCCTCGCCTAAATTGGAACGGGTTTGAGTGGGTACCCGCAGGTGCGGATTTTGTTGTCATCCCTAATAATGTCATAAATCGTATTCAACAACTCGCTCGTTGAAGACTTAGAATCATATAACAGCAGTACATACGTTGCTTTCTGCATAGCCTTCATAGTAGCTGCTCCTGTTCGTAACGCATCTACTGTTTCCGTTGTGGCTTTAGCACCTTCTAACATTATCATCTATAACACAAATCGCCACCATATGACACCAAAGAAGATTAATAAACTAAATCATCATCATTGGAACTAATACAAAATACCATTGCATTCGCACCTGGTCATGAATACGCAACTGGAAATTTCCAAGCTGCTCAATTTGCTGTTCATATAACCTCTTCCTCTTCAAACACTGAATTGCCGCTGCATAAAACAAAATACTCAAGTAACATGCCATGAAATAAGTGAGTGTAGGATTAAAGAACAATCTGAAAAACAAGTACACTACGAATTCAGTTTAGCAACCTACCCTTTTTATTCTTTCCTTTAGTGAATTCTTTGGCTTTTTCAACTTCTGCACCTGCCTTTTTAAGGAGCACTTTCTCCTTTTTCTCTAGCATTTCAAGTGTCTGTATGATTCAAAGTACAAAAGAATTCAAATTGTAAAATCCATTCTCTGAATCTTGAACTGTAAATTGCTCCTCAAATCCAATGGATAACAATAAACATAGCACAAATTTATTATGCCATGATGCATACACTAGCCCAAGGGAAGGCCACTACCTCACTAAAAAACAAACTTTTTTAATTGATAAAAGGCCTCAAATCTTTATTTATTTGATATAAAGGTCTCGCATTCTAATATTCTTAAAATGTCATTAATTCAGCTAAAGAAATTTGTTATAGTTATTAAATAAAATATTAATAATTTATTTATTAATTTTTGAAAAAACCCGTTTAATAGTTTCGCTTTAGGCCTCATAACGTGTTGGGCCGGGGCACTGACACTAATATATATACATTTTGTTAGAACAATAACCCTACACATGATGTTTAATAACGGAGTTCGGTCAATTGAGGCTACGTCTTCGACTACATAGCAACACAATCCCTTTCTATAATTTCAATCTTAGGGTTTACGGTTTACAGTATAGAACTTGTATTTTACATTTCAAAATAAAAAAGAGACAAACTGAGAAAAATTAGAAGAATATTTTATGGCAATATGTGCTTGTAATAATAAATTGAAAATATAGAGATAGATAGTAAGGAGTATTTGGTGTATTTGATAATTGAACACTAAAAACTCATAGATGAAGTAATTCAGAATTAATTAATGATACAGAAAGATAAGAAAATAGAGTAATGAATGAATTAGTAACTACCTCGTTTAACTTGTCTAAAGTGGCAACAGCGTTGCTGGTTTCCTGTTTAGGTTTGCCAAATACTCTGCTAAACATTATTAATATTATTATTATTATTTGATTATTTCGATTGATTCAAACAATTTGTGAATGAAAATTGAATCAGAGTTTGAATCGAAAAAGGAATGAAAGATTGGGATCTGATTTGTGTAGGTTGGGTGAGGAGTCAAGTAGACTATTATGTGTTGATTCGAAGATCGAACAAAGGAAGGAAGGAACCTTGCAACTTTGCTTTCTCTTCTTTATTTCCACGTGGCGAGCACTATTTTATTTGGAAAAAATTTAACTGCAAATTTTGTTAAATTAAAATTAAAATACTTTTTTTTTTTTGTGATTATAATAAAATTTGTTAAAATTATGAATTTCGGAAAATTATATTTAGTTAAGTTAAAGATCATATAAAAAATATTTAAATTATAGAGTTAAATTTTGTCTACTTTTCATTATGTATTATCGCTCATTTACAAGTATCACAAAATCAAACTTAACTTTTAATATTATTTTTTGTTTTACGTTTTTAAAATATGCTATTATAATATATAATTTCATATTTTATATATATATATATATATATATTAAATTTTAAGGTATATCACTTTATTCATAAGAGGCTTAATGGATATATGTCTCACATAATGAAATTTATTAAATCGATATTAATTAAAAATCATATCTAAAACCAAAAAAAAGAGAGGATGATGATTAACTATTGGGAGCTACAAATATAAAAAAAAATATTAGGAAAATGCTAATTGCGAGCTACACTATTTTATGTTGCCTTTCATTATTTGTGCAGGCACTTTTTTATTATGGCCAACTTTGTACAGTTACATGTGATGTGATATACTTCAGAATCATTTGCCATTTAACACTTTTGGATTGCATTGAGCGACAATGGAGCTACAAATAAAAAGTCTATGAAGTGCAACAATGAGATTATAATATCGCGTAAATTATCTAAATTTATCACAATTGACCCAATTCTATTTGACTGAGATTTATTAAGTGAAATCAATCAAAAAATGAGGAGTCAAATTACATTAGGTAGATAAGAGTGAAAAAAGCAGAGGAAATTGGAGTTCAAGAACAACAGAAACACTGTACCATAAAAGAGAAGAATTGCTACTATAAACATACTATTTCTTCATAATTAGATCTGAAGAGTTGCTAATCTTTGAAGTTGAAACAAATAAATAGGCTATCATTCGAATCTATATTCCATAATCAATGTGATTTACATATCTCAAATTCAAAAATTGTCAATTTTCTAATCCATGTTGAAGTCAATGTAGTCGAAATAGTCATTTTGTGGTTCAAAGGGGTACACTGACAAGTGATTTAGTTTATATTCTACTACCAGAAGTGTAATCAAATTTCACAAACACATAAACAAGATGAAGTAAACAATATAAGGCCAAAATGAATAAATACTGACGGTCTTAAAGTAAACAAAAAACCAGGCGATATAGAAAACCACCACATATCTCAACAAAATTAGAAATAACTTTAACAATCTGGAGACAAGACTATTGCAGCAAGCAAAAATCTAAATATATGGTTCTAAAGGCTTCGAACAGAAATATGATAAATCAATCCTCATCATCTATAACCTTGGTGCCCAACCCTTTGAGCTCTTCCCTTGGAATTTCCACAACAGTAACAAGGGAGTATAGTTCTTCCTTGGCATCTTCATCGTCGTTTCTCTTGCGAGAGATACGTACCCTAATACGCCTAGGTACACTTCTGATTCCCTGGCTCCAAACAGCTTTGTTCAATTTAACATCTACCCTCACATCATTTGTTCCCATGGCTTTCTTTGCAAACTTCCTAATCTCCTTTATGGCATTGGGAGCCTTCTTCTTGAAGGTGCTGTTTTAACATAATAAAAATAAAAAATTACAAACAGATACCACTAAGAGTTCCAATAACGCAATTTCACATAGAATCGAGATTCAAATAATGAAGTGGAAGACCTATTTCCGAATCATGAATCTTACTATGAATCATAAAGTACACAATAAAAATTGACATTTCAAGTAAAAGAAAAACAATTTGATAAAAAAAAAATAAGCAACTATACCAAAAACAAGCTTCAAAATAAATGAAAATTGAAGTCACTGTGAAAAAACAATCAGAGTTTCACTCCACATAAAAACAGTGAGATTCAGATGCATTCCAACTCAGAACTATGATTTGCATCCTAAACCTGCACAGATATTTAGTTAATATATTCTTTTTTTGTTTGTTAAAAGAAATAGGTATCAAGTTTTGGTTTACTTACATGAGAGTAGGTAATAAAAAAAATTGTCTAGTTTGAATAGTTAGATTAGCAATTCAACTAAGTTTCTAGTTTCAAGAGGCGTAACTTAGAGTATAATCAAACTAAGTTATTCTGTGATAGATAATATGGATAAAGATATATTCTATAATATTGACTAATATGACTAAAAAATATATATGGACTAGTAAAATACATAATAAAGAGAGACAATGGGAATACAAAAGGTAGGCAGCATTAGAACAACTATTTCATATAGTGTGTTTCAACATATATCCCTGCAATAAATTATTTTGGAATGCATCAGAACAACCGTACCATGGAATACCTATGAAGCAAAGATACTAACATTGACACCGGCCACAACACTAGAAATAATGCTAACACTAACATGACAACATTAAGATATTTGAGAAAATGAATTAATTGAATGCAATATATGGGCCAGTGTCAGAGTGCAAAACTATCTATAACCTACAAGCTATTATTAATTGGAAAATGATTAAGATCGTAAGTAACAAAAAGCTACTATTAACAAAACAGCAGAATTATCTTTGATTTCAGTTTGTCTTAATTTTTTATTTACTCAAATAAAATCAAAACATCCATCCTACTAACTATTTAGTATCGCTCATATACTAACTTACTCATCAACATCAAATGAACAGCAAACATACATTGACAAATACCCTAACAGATATAAAAACTTTAAAACCCTAAATAAAACAAAATAATGTGAAATTTGCAAGCGATTAATCGAAATTTGAATAATGAAGTTAATAACTAAAGCGATTAATCGAAATTTGCAATACAAACAAAGTCAATTGAATCATAAGAAGAACAAGAGAAAAATGAAATTACCAGCCATGGAGACGTTTGTGGAGGTTAATGGTGTACTCTCGAGTAACAACCTCTTCTTTTCTACCTGCGCCCTTCTCCACCATTTTCAACTTCTGATTAACCTAAACCCTACACAAACATAACAAAATCAATAATTATAAGCTACGAATTTTAAGATTAGGAAGCGTAAATCAAACTTTAATACGAAGAATTTGAACGAGAGATACCTAAGGGACTGTTCTAGGTTTTCGGCAGTAGCAGCATCAAATGAAGGAGTAGAATGAATATATTTGAAACCCTAATGGGCTTCGATAACAAGGATTGGGCCTTTTATTTCATAGTGCGGCCCAGTAAAAGGAAACGGGTCTAGTTTGAGCCCACTCGACTGTCAACGATTGAAAAAATTTACTTGACCCCCAACATTCTCTCCACACCCTAAATTGTTTTTAAAATCTCGATTTTATCCTCTATATTTCGCATATCGAGACAAAAATTATATTTAGGCAATTTTAAAAATAAAATATTTGGACTTATAAAGTTTTCACATAACATAATTATAGTTGGTCATTTAAAAATGTTAGGGTCAGAATTTTGAACTTTTGATAGATAATATAGTTTGTCATTGGTATTTAATTTGGTTATCCTTTTATATGAAATATATTATCAGATTCACACTTCTGATAGTACATTTACATTCTTTTTAACTTTTGAAACTTATCATTTGATAAAACAACATTTTTTTGGGGAACAATGAACTATTTTCTATTTTTGTTTGTAAGGTCCACTTAACATACATAATTTATTATTCAAAATGATCCATTAATTCGGAAATCAAGAGTTATTATAAATTTTTTAGGTGAGAATAATTATAATATCCAGAACAAAAAACACTAGAGAGGTTTATCAACTTACTAATAGTATTTTCAAAATGCATTTTAAATATGTTCCAACTTATGGTTGTATTTCAAGTGGGATAAAAATATTTTATTTACCATCAAAAGATAACGGGTAAAATTTGGATGCACGAACATAGTGCCATCTAGTAATGACGATTTCAAATTTATATTTGAGTAATGGAGCATTCTAGTTCCTCGTTAGTAAGATAAATTAGTCTATAAATTACAATATATCATTAAACCCTATGAAAATAGATAACATATACCATTAAGTCATTAATTACGTCTATGAACTTTTTACGTGGCTTTTAACAAAATCATAAGAAGACCGTTTTCAACAATTTCTGGTTATGACAAGGAATGATTGATGTCCAACACAACGACGATTTTTAGAAAATTTTCATTCGAGAAATTTCTATTTGTCATTTTTATTTTTCAATTTATTTTTATCAAAACACTAAACTTTTTAGTTTTCATGTTAGAGAATGATCACTGTCGCGCAGTCGCGCAGTTTTGTTAATCTCCCTTCACTCTTTATATTTTAAACTAAAAATTTTTAATTTATGTGAGCATATTAAAATCAGTGAACAATATTAAGAAAAACTATAAAACCACACAATGGCCCTTTTTAACATCAATAAACCTTTTTTTTTTAAATAAATACTTTATTTGGCATCTGTCTCTATCTCAATTCATAACATTTTATCATCAAAATCATTTCAATTAATCGTTCAAATATAAAGAATATTTTAGCAACCTCTACACGTATAATTAACTCATGGATCATATGTTTGGTTTGGCGTGGACATTTTCAAACGTGTGTTCCGTTCCGTTCCGTACTGTTTCCACCGCAATTTATAAGAAGCTTCAAAAGCAAGTTTTAACGGCAACGTGGATTTCTTACTTTGAATGTGGTTAACAGCCGCAGCAACAAACAAACTAAAAGTTCACTATTAATTTTTTTTAATATACGTGAAAAAGAAGGAAGTATACAATTTGATCAATCATTCTTAATATACACGTGAAAAAGACAAGATAGACTTGTAATTAAAAGAAGGAAGTAGTATACAATTTGATCAATCATGATTTCTTGTTCTAGTTTGAATTATTTTCCTAATTTTAAAAAAAAGGCTGCTAGCCTTAGTTGATTTTCCAACTTCCATTGAAGCACTAAATGCAATTGATTTACTTCTCTATAAAATTAACATCTTTAATCAGTCTTAAAATCTTCTCTACTTTGAACTATAAAATTAACATCTTTAATCAGTCTTAAAATCTTCTCTACTTTAAACTCGGAGATTATCCATTTACTCTAAAATTTATTAAGCAAAAAAAAAAAAAAAACATGAAACCTAATTTTTGTTAGAAGCATAAAATACACCATTATTAATGTACACAACATCTATTGTAATAAGTATAAAGTACTAGTACATAAAACATAGATTATTGATAATTAAATAACTTAAGCACTAAAACAACACGTATACATTAGATGTGACACTCGTAGATCGACACCCCGTAATAATTTAAAAAATCAGAAGTAATTGAATGTAACTACATATGTCAATGTTGTTTTTATATCTAATACTGACATGTGTCGAATACCAAACACGTCTTCAATTAGGCGATGCGTATGCAAACACTGAGTCCATCCCCAATGGAAGTGAGAGAGAATTCAACACGAGAATCTTATGTGATTGTTTTGTTGAATTCAATTGCTGCTTGTCTTCCTGATTTGGCATGTTGTGGAACATCCTCTTCAGGCCAAGCAACATATCCACCCCAAAGAGTGTTGTCATACACAAGTAACCCACCAACCTTTACCAGTCTTATAATTCTTTCATGATACTTGACATAGTTCTCTTTGTCAGCATCAATGAATGCAAAGTCAAAACTTCCTTCATTTGTTGGCTGCATCCATAACATTCCACAAAAAATTATCAAAAAAACATAGCAAAGTCAATTTAATCTATAAAATTAACATAATTCAAAATAGAAGATTCTCAATTATAGCAGTCCTTTTCGGGTCAACCAATTTAGTCCTTAAAATAATATTAATATGATCGAATAATTTTCAATTTAAAAGTTCATTTTGGAGGTTTGTTCATTTCAAAGACTAAACCGTCTGACCTGAACAACTTTAAGGATAACTAGTGATTTGCTAATAGAAATGTGAAATTAAAAGTGGAAACAAATAACTAAGTAATTGAGTTTAAGTGATTAATGAACATTAGTTAAGGACGAACTGATCGACAATACTCGAGTCCGTACCTTGGTTGAAACTAGTGGCGAATCCAGAATTCTGGTCCATAGGTGTAAAATATGAGAATACTTTTAGATTTTAGGTGTGCTAGGTTAAAGGTGCAAAATAAATTTTTAGGGTGATTAGAATGTGAAAAATTAGGACAATATTTCAAAGTTCGCAGGTGAACACTCTCAAAATAGGCTCTTGGATTTTGCCCCTGACTGAAACAATTATTTGTCAAACTTCACTAATCTGTAGGCCGAACTTCGGATTACCAGACTCATTTCTCTAGAAATCGGAGGGTTAAGGAAAAAAAAGAGGAAATAGATTTAATAAACACAGAAAAAAACATGCTTACATCTTCTAATAGATGATCCAAAATTGGTAGAGCTGGAGACTCTATGAAATCAATCTTGTGTTCCACTCCAGCCTTTTTTATGACTGGTAGTCCAACTTCATAACTTTTCCTGTCAATGTCTATGGCTGTAATCTACAACAACAATGAATTTGTAATGTAAGAAATTAATTACCCTAGTATTGAGGGCATTATTGGTTTAGGCATTGTTATAAAAAAGCTTAATTAAGCACTTATAGCATAAGTGCTTATCATATAGGTGTTTATGATATGAATAAATTATCTTTCTTAAACTTTCGTAGAGAATTTATGAAAATAAGCTACAAATAGCTTATGGATGTGTCATAAGCTATTTCTATATGCTCGTTCAAACAAGTTTCACAAATATTTAAGTCAGTAACTAAATTCAAAGAGGCTTTTCGACCGAATGGGGTATTCATGGAAATGAAAGTACGCAAACCTTTCCATCATGAGGAATGTTGAGTGCAGTGAGGAGAAGAGAGTATCCAGTAAAGACTCCCACTTCAAGTGTCTTTTTGGGATTCAACAGCTTCAAAAGTATAGTCATGAGTTGACCAGCCTCAGGTAAAGTAGCCATGAAACCCCTGAATCAATATGAAAACCAAGTTCAAACCTTTATGGTTTTGTTTTCATTCTCAAGTTAAATGTAAAAGTCTATGATGCACCGACACTTCATGTCTACCAAGCATCGACTCAAACACAAATACCAAAGACGACACTGACTCAACTCAATAACACTAGTAATAATTTGAGAAAATATAATATTTCAATGTAACCACTTGTGTCAGTACTATGTTAGTGTCCAAAACTTACACGTATCGAAAAACAAACACCTCTTCAATGTGAAGTGTTTGTCTACATAGCTTCAGATTGAAGGTGTGTCAGGTATTTCACACATGTTAGTATTCGACATTGACACATATAATTATTTTCATTTGTTAAATTATTATTGGCATCTACGTGTCAGTCTCCTGTCTAGTTTTTGTGTCAATGTTTCATAGGTAAAAATAACTCTCACAACAGATAATTAGTTACCAAGGGTGATTCTCAGAGGCTTTCCTCAGCTCTTTGAGAGGCTCTGGCTCTCTAGGGTAAACAGCAGTCTCCAATATATACTGCAACAACATTGTTCAAAAGAATCATAGCTGATCAATGAGTTTTCAATAGTGTGTGGTTGTGTGTGAGACATGAATGAAAGAAAAAGAAAAAAAGAAGGAAGATTTTCAAGATAAGTTTGTATATACTTACCTTTGTTAAGTCCTCACTCTGCAATATGACAGGATTGCGGTAGATTGATGGATCTTTAATGTTTTCCATTTTTCTGCAATCAACCAATAACAACACTACAATTTGCAAAGTCTTTCAAAGTCCAAACAAAGAGAAAAAATGGAAAAGTGAGAGAGATTTTAGATACTATAAAGTCATGTCCTTGGTACATTTTATAAACTGAAGAAAGTAATAAAAATAATAATTTTTGTAGTGCTTCTATACTATAGTGCATGTAATGCAGATACAGATGTAGTATAAACTATTGAAGTTGGCTTGCTATGAAAGATACTTTAAAATATAAAATCACAAGTCTTTGATTCACTAGTATGAAAGCTAAAAGAGATGCTATAATAGGTCATGCATATTACTACAAAAATGCATGCTTAAGGGAGTTATGCATACCTTAATTATTTGTATATTGATAATAACTAGAAAGAGGTCAGAATAGAACGTGGTTGAGTTCAACAAGTCTTACTATATATAGCAGCATTGCTTGAAATTGGGACATGGATCACCTTTTTTTATGGGAGAGGAAAAATCTGTATAAGTCAAAGGTGGTGGCTTATTAGATCCTCCACCACCCACTTTAACTCACATATTGTCATTAATTGGACGTGATCTTTTATATGTTATAAGTATTACTCTCTCTGTTTTTTTTAAGTATCGTTTTTTCAAAGAAATTATTCTTTTTTATTTGTTGTTCTCAAATTTAAAAATAGTATTAAATATTGTTTTGTCAAAACTATCGCCGTTTGTTTTGTCAGCCATTAATGCACATGGTTCTAAGGCCTCTCATTCTACCGAAAAATTCAAGTACATAATTACATGTTGACTCCGACTTATGACATGTGTATGTGAACATAAAACTGGTCTTCACCTCTCGAGATAGGTGTTCGCTTATTACTCTCTACATTCAATCTGTCAATCCATTTTTGTTGAACCGGTGGTAGGATCCCCTTACATAACCACTTTGAAATATTTTAACCTATCAATTTTATTTTTTTTTATTATCAAAATGAGTCCTTCGATGTGAATCTAATGATATTTAATAGTTGCAAATTTTCTCTATTTATTTTCTGTCATTTCATTCAATTTTCTATGAATAGAAACAAATGCACGAAAATTAGAAGAAAGATAATTAACAGAAATAAATGGAGAGGAAAAAATGAGTGAAATTTATAAATTAAACAGAGAAAAAAAATAAAATACTTTCTTCACTTATTTGGTTAGATAAAAAGTGAGTATTCATAAAAAAAAAAATTGACAGAATTCTTTTTTATCTTTAATAAAATGCGAAAAATGAAAAGAACCCTTCATAAAAGAGGCCTTCTAGGATATAGTAACTATTCAGTACGAAGTGGATGAATGAACATAAAAGGTTATCAAATAATCAACCATTTATACTATTCCTGAAATAGAGATGTACAAAAATAAGATTGTTATACCTATATTCTGACTCAATTTACACAAAAAATAAAAAAATAAAATACGTGCAACATCTTTATTCTTCAATTATTTTGAATCCTAAATCACAAATCTATATGTAATAATACAGGCTATATAAAAATTAAACCATCAAGACCATGTACGAGGAGCTATATAGCTAGATGAATGCAAGGGAAATTCATGGACGACCTTTCTTAAGAGACATGAAATGGGCAGCAAAGGAGTCATAGTCAGGTAACTTTGGATGAACGTGATCAGCTTTCTTCTTAGATGCAGTATCTCCATCAGAATTTAAAGATTTTGAAGCCTTTTGTCCCTTTTCACTGTCTTGTATTGCTGCATTAGAAGGAGAACTGGAAGACTGCACCCTTGCAGATGAATTCACAACTTCCTCGTCGAATGATCTGTTAGGTTCTGAAATTGGTTTAGATGCTTCATTTTCTACTGATCCAATCTTAAATCCTGTTTCAGAGCTCTTATAAGAATTCCTTGAAGATTTCCATCCAAGCCTTGAACCAGGAGTGGCAGGAGCCTCAGATAAAGGAGCATGGTTAGAACTTAAACCTGTACCAGTTTTTGGAGAAGCTGATGTTCTTCGAGATACTCTACTAACAGGACGTGCAACACTAGCTAAATTCTGTTTATGAAGTTCATCCTCAGTTCCACTATCATCGGAATCAAAGTAAGGAATTGAGGCCCTTGAGCTCGATTTCTTTTTTGGTTCATTTTGTACATGAAGTCCGTGAGTACTAGTCGTCTCTTGTGAGTCTACATCCACATCATACCTATCAGAATCAGAAGCTTTGTTGTGGGCTCTCAAGCCAACGTTTGTATTTCCTCTGGTCCCTTCAGTTGTATATTTGTTCTGAACAGGAGTATCAAAACTGGTTGAAGTCCTTACTGTAGGCAAAGATCTTTCATTCTGGACTGAAATGTTTCCCAAAGAAGTTGACACATCATCTGATGTATTCTTAATATAAGATGGTCGCTTATAACCTTTATTGCGAAAGCCACCCTTCAATGTTCCATAGTCTAATTCTGTACCACTTTCTACACAAGAATTCTCCAAAGTTTCAGTATCAACTGTATCATTAAAATTATGAGGTGACTGCAATATATGGATATCTGCCTGGGAAACCAAACCCGACGTAGATCTTCCTGTTGAAAACGGCTCACTGGTTGGCAAGTCATCATAACCATAATTTTTTTCTGACATATTAGTGATGTCTACCTTTTTCTCAGAACGCTCTTCCACATTATCTGAACCAACTGAAGATGGCGACGACCAAGACTTTCTGTCGGTACCAAGATTCTTAACCTTTCCTGATGAGGACCCTAGAGCCCCATGGTTTACTGTCTGATCAAGGACAGAATTTCCATAGTCAAAAGTCCCAGAAACTCTAGACTTAAGCAAATCTGTCTCGATATCTGAACTTGGGTCATCTGAATCATCAAAAGTGGCAGGCAATGAGTCTTTTTTTTCAAAAGAAACTTCAGACTTCGTCAATTTTTCAGAACCAGAAAAATGTGATTGTGTATCAATCTCATCCACCCCAATTTTTTCTCTATAGCTCCAAGAATTTGTATTTTCGAAGGGATCGACTTGGGATTTGCTACTGTGAGATGAATAGAATAACCCAGATCCATCACCCTTGTATTTTTTATCAGCATCAAATTTAAAATCATCATCATCAGATTCCGAATCATCAAATACAACAGAAGTATCATTATAAGAACTTGGTTCCATGGTTTTTGTCTGTATGTTTACTTCAGTAACAAATGGGTCTTGTGCAGCCTTGTTCCCTATCGTCCAGTCATTCGAGTTCAAATTATCATTGTGATCATCACTTGGAATAATGAGATGAGAAGACGAAAATTCTCCAGGTTGTGTATTTGTCCTTGCATGTAGATGGTGATAATTGTTTTCATTATTCATATCACCATCAGAATTATGTTCAGTCCCAAAATCTTCTTCAGTTCTGCTTGCTTGCTTTCTTATACTCATCGCATATAGGTCGTCACTCTCTTGCTTGAATAAGTTATTGTGGTGGTATGCATCATCTATTTGAGAATCATGGGTAAATGGATTATCATCACCGCCTATAGTTGAATCTGTCTGGGAGTGTTTCACCACATTCTGATGAGTATTCCTGTAATATTCACTGTGCATTCCAACCACATTATCTTCTTCTCCCGCGGTGATTTGTTCATTGTGCATCCCAGAACTGCTTTTATGGATGGTGCTATTAATAGAACTGGAAGAAAGATGTTTTTCATCATGAAAAGCATAGTCTTTAGGTGCTTCATCTCTTGACTGCCTGCCAGGAGAGTTACGTGATCCACTTGAATACTGCCTTGCTATGTTTTCACGGTTTGAAAATTCTGCAGCTGCTCTTGCAGCCATCGTCGCACGATCGGCAGATTCTGCAGCAGCCTGTGCAGCAGAGGCAGCATCCTTGAATTCCATGTTCCAATTCTGCCTACCCCCAGGAAAGGCACTCCTATTTTCAGAATATGAATCTCTAAAACCCATTTCTTGACTTCCATCTCCTGCGAGAAAGAATCCCAAATATTTAGGTAATGAGCAGAATAGAAGCTAGAAATTCAATTGTAACGACTTTCTTTAAAAAAAAAAACCTGAAGATCTGATGTCATGATTAGGCATGCTTGATGTTGTGGAGTTATTGCCACTAGCCTTTCTAGCAGCACCACTTGCACTCTGCTCATTTGAATTTGCATATGCATCATGCATTGGTTTAAGTTGTGAGGTAGCACGTGAATCCAGAGGACCCTTTTCATCATGAACAGATGGTGGAACATGGACTTGAAAAGGTTCCACATAAGCAGCCTTCTCAAGAGTGCTTGGCCCAACCTTAACATAAAAATAGTGTCAAAATAAAAAACTACAGTAACAACTGTCTTTATCAAATAAACAAAAGAAAATCCAGAATAAACAAAACCTACCAACAAGTCTTGAGAAGGTTTTGCATCAATTTCTCCAAATGACTTCGGTTCCCATTTAATATTATGCTCCTCAGCTATTGCAGCCAGTATTTTTATTTTGGTTGGACCATCAGGTGCTTTGGCAGACAATTTCTCAACCAACTGCAAAGGCAACATTAAATTAGAAAAACAGGCACAAAATGATCTTTGACATGATCCTATTCAACATTGAGCAGGTAGAGAAACATGCCAGGCGATTTACACTGCAGTCAGGGCGTAATTCAACAGCTGCTGAAACAAATTCTTTTCCATACTTTGACACAATATGCTTCTTCACATCCATGAGCTCAGGTATGTCTGAACATCTTGGAGTTGCAAATATTACACTGGCAATTGCTTCCTTCAAATCGATGGGACAATTTCTGAAAATGTTTAAGGGAAAAAAATGAGATCAATGCAGTGAGAATGCACAATCATAATGGACAAAATAGACTGCAAAGTCCATAATTTCAGAAAGAAAAACTCAAATGGATCAATCCCAATACACACACATATAAGGTCAAAAAAGGAGATACAGTGAAAATGTTAACTGTAAAGTTACATAAATGACTGACATAGGATGCCAAAATATCGGTAAGTCGTGTCTAAAATCATTACACTGAACCTTTAAGATGTCCCTAACATGTTATAAAAACAGTGGAGGATGGTTCTGTAAGGGCTTTGCTACTCTACATAAACCATTTAATATTCTTCCATACTACCTTATGCAATGGCATAAAATTCATAAACCCATTAATCGATGGTATAACAATTACCAAGACTGAGAAAATGAAATGTTATTTTGGTGCAAAGATCCTTTGTTAAGGTGATTCGATATGACATGCTACATCTCTAATCTAGCTCTTCGCTTAAACCACCTAAATTGTACATTTACTTTTCACTCTGTAGGCAAATTTTCCTAAAGTGATCAACCATTAGGTTGACATGTCTTAACAAAACAATGATAAACAGGCAAATTCAGTGGTAATGCCGAAACTACAGAATATAAACTTCCAGACAGATCAAACTATACAAAAATAATAATATATCCCCTACAATAATAGATTATTATACTAAAGTTTTAAATCATAGCCATGGTTGCTTTACAAATCAATGATACAGTCACAATACCGTTTAAGGAACATCAAAAACATTGAATTATACATCAATGCAGCAAAACATGGCAGGAAACATCAAAGAGATGACATGTTTAGTGAATAGTGACATTAACTTACTACATACAATATCTGCTAGCATAAAATAAATAAATAAATAAATAAATAATTATGCAAGTTTAAAAAAATTACTTCTGTGATTCAATCATGGGCAAGCGAGCCGCGATAAGTTCACAGTATATCTCAACAAGCTCATATGCTGCCATAGTTTTCTCTTCCCTCACAACATGTTCAACCTGAAAAAAAAAATCAAATTAGTTTATTCTTTATCAATTCAAATACAACACCGCAAAAATCAAAAGAGTTTAAATATAGTGCACTAACGGGGTAAAACAATTTTACACTGTCATCCGATCAAAAACATTCAATTTGTCACATCATATTGTACAGTTTTTGTTATAAGAAATAAACCTATAAGTTAAAAAAAAATGTGTAATAATGGTAGAATTGATTTTACCCGAATTCTAGCAGTCTGATCTTGACCAGACTCAAGCAGTTTAGCCAATTCTCTCTTGAGTTGCTTCACTTGAGCATCTCTCTTATTCCTCAAGAGCTTTATCCTCGAAACGGCGAGCTTCAATGCCGTTTTGCTGCATCAAACGAAACCAAATTAGTTAAATCAATAAACGCGTTAAATTAATTAATAAATAAAAACAATGAATATGATTTTTCTCGCTTTAATCAAAACTAAAAGCGTTAAATTGAAATGAAATTGAGGGAAGGTTTAATTACCACTTGGCAGGTTTGAAGCTTCTGTGCAACATGCTATGCACAAACTAAAACGGAATAAGGAGAAGGATTTGATTAGGGAATCTAATTATTGATTAGCGATCTTTGTCAAAAAAATAAACTATTGATTAGTGATTCTTTTTTTTTTATGAAATGAAATAATGATAAAAAGAAAAGATGTTTGAGAAGAAGAGGAAGAAGACGAAAGGAAATTGGATCTTGTGCGCGAAGAAGAAAGAGCGAATATTTATTATTAAGAGAATTTTTTTTATATTTTAATGCAATTGAACTTTCGACGAAATACGTGACAAACAAATACGAGTGGAACAAACCTTTTTTCTACGGGTTATAGGTGACGAAACTTATTACAATATTAATTAGATTATGGGTGACGAAATTTAATGCAATATTAATTAATTTTCGGGTAAACCATGATTTAGCTTTAAAAGAACAAGACACTATACATTGATATTTGACTATCAAAAAAAAATAAAAATCAAATCAGGATCATCAAAGACTGAAAAATATCTATTGAGATGGCTGTGAGTATTTGATTTTTTGTTTTAATAGTAAATTTCAAAAAAAAAGGTTGTTTCAGTAAAATTAGATTTAGTTGGTTTTTTTATTTAATTTTAAAACAATAGTTTTCCTTAAAACTAAAAATAAAAGGATAGATTTTATAATTTATATTTTTGTTTGAAAATTAACATGTCACTATCAATAAAATAAGCATCACTTCAATGATCATCAATCACCATCATCACAGACCACTTACCTCCTACCACCGCCATCACTGCTAACCACCACTGACCTTTAATTAACATCTCCCATCATCGACTATCCGCCTTTGATCACCATCTCCGATCACCTCCATTATCACTATTCAACTACTTTCGACCATCACCTCCTGCCACATCCAGCTTAAAGTTACAAATATTGTGTTTTTTATGGACTCAAGGACGGTAGATGATGTTTTTAATCGTTCTCTTTATGATATAATAGAGCTTAGGGTTATTCTAACTAAATGTATGTCCCTTCTTAATCTCATTTATAACAAGTGGAGTTTGCTAAGAGAGAGACTAACACATGTATGATCATTATCATGCAAAGATTATCATTTTCTATACCAATTCTCGTGTTTACTCTTTGATGATATAGAATGGATTCCTATTGTAAAAAAATTAAAAACCTTAATTTTTTTTTGAGTGTTTAATTGTTAAAAATTGAAACACGTTAAAAAGTTAATTTTACTAAATTAGGAAATATAAATGAAAAATAAATTCAAAAATTCATAATCATTTTAAATTCTTAAATTAAAAAATATATGATATTAATAGTGCAATGATTAAAAGAAGAAGTAATATGACATTTAAAAATAATATCAAAAAGTAAAAAAAAATATTAAGAAATTAATAGAAATAAGAATGATAAAAATTGTTGTAAGAAAATATGAGTGAGAAAAATTAATACAATTATCAACTCGGATAATGTTTCAAATTGGATTCAAAAAACTAAATAAAGAAGTGATACTTTTTTTTATCAAAAACTACTGTAAATTTTTTATTTATTTTTTTTATGAAATAAACTACTGTAAATTTTGAAATCGAATAAAATAAATTTTATACCATGTAGAGCACGTTATTAGTAATTTCCGCGTCAACTACAAGTTATTCGAGAGGGCAATACGCATGTAAATTCAGTTGTCGACATCACCACAATTTCCCTGTCTCTACCTCTCTACGAATTATATTTTTGCTAAATGACAGAAAAAAATAAATAAATTGCTGCAAGCCTGCAACAAAACTAAATTAGTACTTTAATGTTATATGTACCAATGTAATAATAAGAGCAGTACTATGAATACTTTTTTCTAAGACTCGCTCTAATATTCAATCACTCTCCAACACTTACTCACTTTACCTATTCTCTTACATATAATAATATCCAATAACATTCATCTCAAGGTCAACCATATGGTTAAAGAAATTTACTTAATAAATAAACTTTATATTCTGATATTTTAAAAAAATTATAACTAATAAAATATTATTTAAAATTAATATTATCTTAATAAATATTAAATCAATTAATTTTATTATTAACTAAAAAAAGAAATATTATACAAAAACAATAATATTAATGTAATAAATGATTTTATATTTTAAAGTGTCTAAAAAATAATTTTTGATAAATCTTTAGTAATTTGATAAAAAATTGTTATTATATGATTTGAAAGGGTTTATTAAAATTCACATTAACTCTTCGCGTATGTTGGTTCGACCTTATTCACCTTTTTTATCCCAATATTTGTGTAGCAAACGAGAGACCAGAAACATGATGATAAGAATTGATTGTTGTAGTTACTATAACATCGTACACTCAATTTGCACCATAGTTTCGGTGGCGGCGCTAGAACAGGTAGGAGGGACAACGTTTAAGGCTCACAATTAAAGAAATCACTTTTTTTTCTCTTGTTAATATATACTAGTGTGGTAAAATTATCTTGGTGGAAGAACATTAATTTTGTTGAAGAGAGCGAGTGTTGTGTTGCTTAGAGATAGGCTTGATAAGGTATTAGGGGACGACATATCAACTTTATTTTGGTTAGATCCATGACATAATAGATGTATTTTAAGGGATCATTTTTTTATGTTATTTAATCTTTCAGAGAAAATGAGATATATGTTTCTGATAAGATTGAATAAGGGTTTAGGGATAGGGAAATAGTCATGAGGTGGTGCGTCAGTTGTTTCAATGAGAGGAGGATTTAATAGTGGAGTGTCGGGAGGTTTTCATTGACATTTCTTTGCAGGACAATGTTGAAGATTTATGGACGTGGAATAACATTTGTGGTACTCAATTAAAGACACTTACCAGATATCGAGATATCAAGTCAGGATGGTGTCAATAACGTGTCTTCACTGTCGTTCATAGAAATTGTTTATAATAAATTTGTCCAGTTGAAGGTTTCAACATTTGCTTGGAGAATGCTAAATGACAAATTGCCAACGAATGTGAATTTGGTTAATCGAGGCATTCTAAATGCTGATGCCCAACTTTATGTGATGGGATGTCAAGTGACGAAAAATGTGCAACACTTATTTTTCGAATGTTCCTTTTATTGTCAAGTGTGGTAGATGTTTTTGCGTTGGTTAGATATTTCATGTGTTTTGTCAAAATTGTAGAGATGATCGTGCAGTTTAAGGAGTTTTATTTCAGTGTGCTAGAGTGATTCAGTCAGTGTTTTTAGTCATTTGATTGACCACAACTCGGTTCATCTGAATATCAAGGAATATGTGCATTTTTTTTGTAATCAAATAGAGAATATTAATCTTTTATTTTATATCATTAAACTAGAGTGATTCAAACGCAATTCACAAAGACAAAATGCTCGGTTCAACGTGGCTGATGGTGGTGGCGGCGGCGTTTGACAGGGTAATTTCGACATAATATTCCGAATATAAAATACAAATATAAAATTTTAGGATGATCATCTAAAATTTTAGAGTGGTTTGTTTTGGATGTTAAATGGCTGCCGTGATGACTTCTAGAATTTATTTTTAAATTGAGTAATAAAACAATATATATATTCTTAATTGAGTTAGTTGCTTAATGTTTTTGTTAGCCGCAATTCAACACATGATTTTATGGCCCATTATCCACCACTAGCCCATTAGGTCGTTCTGATTAAACCCATAACTTCTTTCATCCTCGTTTCCCCTCTATCCGATTCTTACCATTACTTTGTTTCTTAACTTTCTCCTCTAAAACAGTTCGAAAATAAATAGAACCATATATTTTTTTTTTTTTATAAATTAGAGCGTCGCAATTGCACGAACTGTTCCGCGACATGGTAATTTCCCTCTCTTTCTTTCCTTCGTAACATGTTCTCGTGTTCTTCAACAATAAATAATTTTAATAACAATTTTTTTATCACAGAAACCTAAGATTTCCAATTATCGTGGTTGCAGGCTACTCTTGCTGATACTTTTCTTGCCGACCTTGATGAACTATCTGATAACGAAGCTGAAATTCCCGTGAGTGTAGTTTTTATTTTACTATGTTTATTTATTTAATTTTTATTTATTTTTTTTAATTTTGAAGGAAATTGTTTCGGTTAAAAAATTGGTGAGTAATTTGTGGTTTGTTTTTATCTTAGGCGGATAATAATGTCGATGCATCAGATATGGATGAAGATGTTGATGGTGATTTGGTTGACTTAGAAAACCTCAACTATGATGATTTGGATAGTGTTTCTAAGTTGCAGAAAACCCAGAGATACATTGATATTGTACAGGTTAGTTAATAATCATTTTGTTTTCAGTGGTTTTTAATTGCTTGATGCAGCAGAAAATGTTGCGAATATTATGGCAATTGCAGTTGCAGACCACAATATAAAATTGCACTTTTTGTTGTTGTATTAATACTTCAATTTCTTAATTGTGGTAGAATCTAGAATAAATTCAACCTAGGGTATGTTTGTGAATTATGAAGCACTGACATAGACATTTGAACACCAGTAATGATTTGAGAAAATAAAAGTAATTATTGAATGTGTTAGACACTTGACACACTTTCAATGTTAAGTGTGGCTGTTACATAGATTGGGAATCCGTTGGCATGACTGATGAGTTCTGAGGTGTTGAAACGGTGAAGCAAGGAACAAAGGGATTTGTTGCTTTGTTGGAGCAAATTAGGTTTGAGTGGTTGTAGAATTGGAAAACAAACACACATTAAGCTTTGCATTGTTTGCAACAGAAGCTTTTAACGTTGTTCATTGTTTCATGTTGTGATATTGAGTATTTGTTTTTCTGTTACTGTTTTTATTTTCTCCCATGACTGTTAGTTTATCATTATTTCTCTCTCTTTTTTAAATGTATAGGGGGTTTTATTTTATTTAGATGTGTGTTGAATTAGGTGTGTAACTGAAGGTTAATGTATTTCTTTCTGGCAGAAAGTGGAAGAAGCCCTTAAAAAGGGTTCAGATGTCACAATTCAGGGAGTAGATTTAGAAGATGATCCTGAATACCAATTAATTGTGGAATGCAATGCGTTGTCAGTTGATATTGAGAATGAAATTGTCATTATTCACAATTTTATTCGCGACAAGTATCGTTTGAAATTTCCAGAGCTTGAGTCACTAGTACATCACCCAATTGATTATGCACGTGTTGTTAAAAAGATAGGAAATGAAATGGATTTGACTCTTGTTGATTTAGAAGGGCTTTTACCCTCTGCCATTATCATGGTTGTCTCAGTTACCGCATCGACGACGACAGGCAAGCCACTTCCAGAAGAAGTCCTTACCAAGACAATTGAGGCATGTGATCGAGCTCTTGCTCTTGATTCAGCAAAGAAGAAAGTTCTTGATTTTGTTGAGAGTAGAATGGGTTACATTGCACCTAATGTTTCTGCTATAGTTGGGAGTGCTGTTGCAGCTAAACTCATGGGAACAGCTGGTGGCCTATCGGCTCTTGCGAAGATGCCTGCTTGTAATGTTCAGCTTCTTGGAGCCAAGAAAAAAAATCTTGCCGGGTTCTCAACTGCAACATCACAATTTCATGTAGGTTACCTCGAGCAAGCAGAAATATTTCAGACTACTCCTCCTCCTTTAAGGATGCGAGCATGCCGACTTCTGGCTGCAAAGTCTACACTTGCGGCACGAGTAGACTCGATACGTGGGGACCCATCTGGGAAAACTGGAAGAAATCTCAAGGACGAGATCCACAAAAAAATTGAGAGGTGGCAAGAGCCCCCTCCTGCTAAGCAACCCAAACCACTTCCGGTGCCTGATTCTGAGCCTAAGAAGAAGAGAGGTGGTCGTAGGCTTAGGAAGATGAAGGAGAGGTCAGCATTGATTTTTGTAGTTCTTATTTTACTTGGGTCGGGTGAATGGTTGAGGGTATATTTCGTTTTTTCCTTTTTTTGTCTAATTCTTGATCTGTTGATTCTTATATCAGGTATGCAATAACAGACATGAGGAAGTTAGCCAATAGAATGCAATTTGGAATTCCTGAAGAGAGCTCTTTAGGTAATTTTACCAGAATCACTCGTCTTCATCTGATTTGCATTTGCAGTGCAATGCTTTGCATTTTTTATTTCTAATTTGATGCCTGCATTTATGTTTATTTATATACTGAAAATAAGGATTAGATAGAAAGAGAAAAGAGGAATATCATTAATGCAACTTTGAATAATTGTGATATTACGACAGCAAACTCCATGTTAGTAACGACTATGCTGGATAGTGTGAGTGTAATTCTGATCTGATTCCTACTAATTTATACTAATTATATTAATAATTGACACATTAAATACACCATATGCGTGAAAATTAACACAGTTCAAAGAAATTCCGATAATTCTATTCAAATGTTGCAAACAGGAAGAATATAAATTTCGGCCAAATTTTTGGTTTGCTTGTAAATACAGACAAAAAATTGTGAAAAATGAAGCGTAAATTAGAAAATGTCTTGCAAATGTGTTCATTTCACCTTGACGAGAGACTCTTAAAGGGAATCATTCTTATGAGAGAAGATGAAATGTTAATTAATGAAGATGCATTTCTATAAATAATGAATTTTTTTAAACATTTTCGTTGTTAGAAATGTAGACAATTGTTCACTTTAAAAGTGTCTTTTACCTTTTTGTTCGCAAGTAAATTTAACACATTTTTTTTAATGAAAATTGTAAATGTTTTTACAAAGTAAACAGAGCCTTAATATGTAATGTCATTTTCTCCTTACTTTTTTGTGTATAATAGGGGATGGTCTGGGCGAGGGATATGGAATGCTTGGTCAGGCTGGCAGTGGCAAGCTTCGTGTGTCAGTAGGTCAAAGCAAACTTGCTGCAAAAGTTGCTAAAAGGTGAGTCCTTTCTTGCTACTTCTAGTTCTACATATCTTATTAAGTCCTGGTTAATATGACTGTGTTGCAAGATTCTGAATTATCATTCCTGTCTCATGTATCTAACTAAACAAAATGATAATTCTCACGAACTATTCTCATTTGTCAGATTTAAGGAAAGGAGTTATGGTAGCAGTGGTGCTACATCTGGTTTAACCTCAAGTCTTGCATTTACACCAGTGCAGGTTAGCTTCACTTATCACTGTTTCTGCAGATTTTCTCCTGCTTTTTAGTTTCATTACTTGTGTTGGAATTGTTGATTTTGTGTGAAAATGGTTATGGGAAACTATTCATGGAAGCATTGTGAAGCAGATTTAGAGACAGAAATCTGTAGGTTATTTATTTCCCTACTGCTGTTATGTTAGACTTATAATTTATGAGTTGCAAACTTGTGGTGCCAACAAAATAATTTGAAGAGGAAAAAAATATGAGTTGCATCATGTTTAAAATATTTTGTTGTATGACTTCTATCCAATTCTCCCTCCCTTTGTCTCAACCATGGTTGTCAGACTCACGAGTCAACTTGTAGACTCGACCGAGTTTACAAGTCCACCTCCTCAAAAATGAGTTGACTCGCTCATAAAATCGTTTTTTGGTAGACTCATGAGACTCAAGTAGACTCAAGACAGAATCGTGAGTCTATGGCGAGTTTGTTGAAAATTTTGTAAAAATGCTACTGGCTTGCGTTCCTCTTTTCTGTTTCATTTATTTTCTTGTTTCTTAATCTATGTGCAAATACTTTGAACTACCAAAGTTTGGGAATGGAGGGAATATTAATGAATGTATATATCACTAACTTATCTGATAAATATTTAGCATGTGGGTGTGAACTCAAAATGCTTTTAGCACAGTTTTCACTGTTGTTTATTTATCTATTTTCAGGGGATTGAGCTGACAAATCCACAGGCTCATGCACACCAACTTGGTACCGGAACTCAAAGCACCTATTTCTCTGAAACAGGTACATTTTCAAAGATCAAGAGGACTTGAAGCCGTGTCTATATGGCTCCATTCGCCGAGAAGAATTGATTCCTATGTTTTGTACTTGCAAGAAAAATGAAATGTCAGTGAGTTTGTGGAAATTGCTAGAGGCTTTGTTATGGGATAATTTGAACCGAAGTATGTGTTTTGTAGATAGGCTAGAACACGATAAAATTTATATAAATTTATGCTACACAATACAAAGTTCATATTATTAGAAGGATGCAACAAGACAAGTAAAAATTTGATTTTTTTTTGTTTTATAAAAATTGCCTAACAAAAATAACATGATATATTTTTTTCTTTGTGCTGTACACTATATAAATAAATATAAACTATCGATTTTCGGCCACCACATTATGTGGTCCACAAAAGACCAAGACTTTCAATTTATTGTTACCGTTGAATCTATTTAGGTTTCATAGTATGAGGATATATTTAGTGAGAAACTTTTTTTATACAAGAGTTTGTTATGGGCCTAGGGATTAAAACGAAGGGTTAAGGATTAGGGTGTGTTTGTTACGGTTTATTAAAAGAGTAAGGTTTAGAGTTTATATATAGAGGTTTTGATTAATTAGAAATTAGATGATCATACATGATAGGGTGGATAGTTACTATTTGTAAGAGTTAGATGTTAGCACGCCTTATTATGTTTCTTAATAATCAATTCTGAAAATTTGTATTTAGTAGTTACATCTTTTAGAAAAAATAAAAATTTGAAAATAATATAAAAACCGTTGAAAATGAGAATCTATTTTTCAATAACTTTTTTAAAAAATTGATATTTAATATTTTTTAAAAAGAAATCATTTTTACTACAGAAAATACAAAATAACCTTTTTAATTTTTTTTTTAAGATAAACTCTAAATTATGGAATACCA
>JBBPBP010009780.1:32209089-32225875 GCA_037974735.1 Cicer chorassanicum
ATAATAAATAAATTAGTTAATAGTTGATAATTGATGATGTATTAAGTTAGATGATTTAATTTGAAATATTTAATAAAACTAACAATTAAATTAACTAAAAAACATTTTTAATTAATATTTAAATTTTTTCAATTAAAATAATAAATATAAAAATAAATAAAAATAAAACACTGTAAATATAAATTTAAACACTAATTTAAGTAACTTATAAAAAAATTACAAATTTGTAAAAAAAAACACAAAAAACTCACGATAATTAAATGTTAGTAACATGATAAGCAATTATTACAAAAAAATAATAAGAATCTTTTCTATCTATTTTGTCTACTTACTCTGCATACAATTTTGCAAGAGAGAGGATCTGAACAAAAATGTAGAATAGGAGTAGAAAAAGAATCAAAGTAGAAATAGGTCTGAAATGAAGTGCAAAATCATTTGATGACTGTCTAAACACAAACAATTTGTATGACCAAAGCCTAAAGAAAAACTTCCTTTTAGTTTTTTTTTGTTTTTACCGAACATATAATCATATATATTCTTCTAGATAAGGCTGTAAAAATAAAATAAAAATTATAAACAAATGTGATGAGAATACTGTATACTATTTTGAATGTGATTATATATATATATATATAAAGTATCGCTAATTTATATAATATGATTATTGCTATTTTTTTTAATTATTATGTAAATTCATTTTGGGCTAATAATTATAACTAAGTATATAAAAAGTAATAAATATGGATAATTATAATAACGTACTAGATTTAGATAATAATAAAAATATAACACTATTTAAATTTACAATTTGACTGCTATTTTGAAAGAGGATTTTGGCTATCAGGAAGAAAAGATCTGCTTTATTCATGACACAGGGCCATTTTAAAAGAGGATTTTAAAGAGGATTTTGAATATCAGGAAGAAAACATCTGCTTTATTCATGACACGGGACAATTATGAAAGAGGATTTTGGTTATCAAGAAGAAAAATCTGCTTTATTCATGACACTGAGTTGAAAGAGGATTTTGATTATCAGGATGAAAACATCTGCTTTATTCATGACACGGTCATTAAAGAAGATTTTGGTTATCAGAAAGGCCATTTTGAAAGAGGATTTTGATTATCAAGATGAAAACATCTGCTTTATTCATGACACGGTCATTAAAGAAGATTTTGGTTATCAGGCCATTTTGAAAGAGGATTTTGGTTATCAGGAGGTTTGATCCTATAGTTTTACTTGGATTAAAACAACAATTGACATGCAAAAGAAGAAAAGGATTTGCAGAAATATTGGAAGTAGACGTAGACGACGGGGAAGATACTTTGTATCGAATTCTCAACCTGTCAAGAGATAATGCGTCAAAGAGGAGGACGCGTCATCAATCGAGAATTGATGACGGAGGTAAACAAAGTTTATAGTATTCAAACTCCCGTTCTCTTTTGCGCTTTTGCGCTGACTACCACTCTTACGCTTTGTTCATTTTGGTTGTCAGAAAGGGCCATTTTGAAAGAGGATTTTGGTTATCAGGAGCTTCTTATAGATTAAAACAACAATTGACATGCAAAAGAAAAAGAGGATTTGCAGATATATTAGACGTAGACGATGAGGAAGATATTTTATATCGAATTCTCAGCCTGGACGGAGGTAAACAAAGTTTGTAGTATTCAAACTCCCGTTCTCTTTTGCGCTGACGACCACTCTTACGCTTTGTTAATTTTGGTAACAGAAAGGGTCATTTTGAAAGAGGATTTTGGTTATCACCAATCGAGAATCGATGACGGAGGTAAACAAAGTTTGTAGTATTCAAACTCCCGTTATCTTTTGCGCTGACGACCACTCTTACGCCTTGTTAATTTTGGTAACAGAAAGGATCATTTTGAAAGAGGATTTTGGTTATCAAGAGCTTTGTTCACAGAACATAAGAAAGAAGTTTCTTTGTTCCTATAGTTTTACTTGGATTAAAACAACAATTGACATGCAAAAGAAGAAAAGGATTTGCAGATATATTGGACGTAGACGATGGGGAAGATACTTTGTATCGAGTTCATAATAGGAAGCGTCACCAATCGAGAATTGATGACGGAGGTAAACAAAGCTTGTAGTATTCAAACTCCCGTTCTCTTTTGCGCTTACGACCACTCTTACGCTTTGTTCCTTGGTCGTTTATCTTGCGAGAGATACGTACCCTAATACGCGCCTAGGTACACTTCTAATTCTCTGGCTCCAAACAGCTTTGTTCAATTTAACATCTACCCTCACGTCATTTGTTCGAATGGTTTTCTTTGCAAACTTCGTAATCTCCTTTATGGCATTGGGAGCCTTCTTCTTGAAGGTGCTGTTTTACATAATAAAAAAAAAAATTACAAACAGATACCACTAAGAATTCCAACAACATGCATCAAAAACAAAAGACTAGATGTCCAAACAAAACAAAAAGTATATCTAAAAGGTAGTTAAATCGAGATTCAAATAATGAAGTGGAAGACCTATTTTCGAATCATGAATCTTACTATGAATCATAAAGTACACAATAAAAATTGACATTTCAAGTAAAATTAAAACAATTTGATAAAAAAATTATAAGCTACTATACCAAACACAAGCTTCAAAATAAATGAAAATTGAAGTCACTATGAAAAAACAATCAGAGTTTCACTCCACATAAAAAACTGTGAGATTCAGATGCATTTCAACTCAGAACTATGATTAAGATCCAAAGTACCAAAAAGCTACTAATAATAACACAACAGAATTAGCTTTGATTTCAGTTTGACTTAATTTTTTATTTTTGACTTAACTGTTCTAGGTTTTCGGCAGTAAGTAAGCAGCAGCATGAAATGAAGGAGGAGAATAAATATATTGAAACCCTAATGCAAGACTAGTTCAAAATAGCAATATCTGCTCTTTTTTTGTGAAATGGTAAAGATTACTGAAGTAAAAACGGCATCACTTTGCTTCTACTGGGGGAAGAACATAATTTTGTTACTCTATACATGTTAACTGGATTTTATATGGTAATGGAAAGCCTTACTAGGCAAATAAATTACTACAACAACAATATGGCAAAGTCATCACATACTTGCCAGCTAATTTTGCAGATATAACTCTCAGAAGTAAGAGTTATTTAGCTATTTTAAGCTTGAATTTACAAGTCAAAAGTGAGTTTTAAATATTTAATGTGTGTCTTTCAATTAAGTTTTAGAATATTTAGTTTAAAAAAGGAAAAACAATCACTTGTAATTATTTATTTAACTATCATTGTTAACACAAAGAAGGACCAAAATGTAAGAGATGCAGGAAGAGAAACTAACTCTTAAAACTTGTGAGTTAATCTCAGTTGACCAAAACTCAAAAGCTAGATCACAAGCCTTCTTTAATCTGCAAAGCATGACCAAATAAGTCATCAAATCTTGAAATATCAAATCCAACAATCTCATTCAAGATTTCATCTTAAAAACACTAAAACCAAACTTGCTCCATCACGATGCTTACCATTTTCATTCCACAAACCTAAAAGAGATATTTTAAAACCTAAAAAAAAAAATTCCTAGTAACTTCAACAGAAATCCAGTTGACCAAAGTCTCTAGATTTGAAGAAAAGCTTCAAAGATAGTTTCAGTCAATAATGAAAAGAAAAAGATTAAAAAAAAAAAAAAGAGAACACTTCGGATTTGGAAGAAAAAACTTACCAAGTAATGAAAATAGATAGATCTAGAGTAGAATCAGAATGGGAACACTTCTATTCAATGAAACTGAAATGAGAAACAGTTGCAAAAAAGCAAAACGATAAAAGCTTTAGGTCACAAAAGATGGATGTTGATGATACACCTCCATCCCTCCCCCTCTCTCTCTCTCTCTCTCTCTCTCTCTCTCTCGTATCCGGACTCCAAAGCTTGGTTAAATATAGTTGATGATACTAAAAGAAAAAAGTATGAAAAATCTAGTTGGGCCTTTATTTCATAGTGCAGCCCAGTAAAAGGAAATGGGTCTAGTTTGAACCCATTCGACTGTCAACGATTGAAAAATTTTACTTGACTCCCAACATTCTCTCCACACCCTAAATTGTTTTTAAAATCTCGATTTTATCTTCTATATTTTTCGCATATCAAGACAAAAATATATTTAGGCAATTTTAAATATAAAATATTTGGACTTATTCTTTTATGATTATTATTCATTCTACCTTTTACCTTTATTCACAATATGTGAAATACATTATCAGATTCACACTTCTATAGTAGATTTACATTTTTTTTAACTTTTAAAACCTATCATTTGATAAAACAATATTTTTCTTGAGGAACGATGAACTATTTTCTATTTTTATTTGTAAGGTCCACTTAACGTACATATTTTACCATTTAAAACGGTCCATTAATTCGAAAATCAAGAGTTATTAAAAAAAAAATTAGGTGAGAATAATTATAATATTCAGAACAAAAAACACTAGAGAGGTTTATCAACTTATTAATAGTATTTTTAAAATGTATTTTAAATATGTTCCAACTTATGGTTGTATTTCAAGTGGGATAAAAATATTTTATTTACCATCAAAAGATAACGGGTAAAATTTGGATAGTACCATCTAGTAATGACGATTTCAAATTTATATTTGAGTAATGGAACATTCTAGTCCTTCATAAGTAAGATAAGTTAGTCTATGAATTACAATATATCATTGAACCGTATGAAAATAGATAACATATACCGTTAAGTCATTATTTACGTTTATGAACTTCTTACGTGGCTTTTAACAAAACCATAAGAAGACCGTTTTCAACAATTTCTGGTTATGACAAGGAATGATTGATGTCCAACACAACGACGATTTTTAAGAAATTTTCATTCGAATAATTTCTATTTATCATTTTTGTTTTTCAATCTATTTTTATCAAAGACTAAACTTTTTAATTTTCATGTTAAAGAATAATCAGTGACGCCGTAGGTTTGTTAATGTCCCTTCACTCTTTATATTTTAAACTGAAAATTTTAATTTATGTGAGTATATTAAAATCAGTGAACAATATTAAGAAAAACTATAAAAACACACAAGTTTGACCCTTTTTAACATCAATAAACTTTTTTTTTTTAAAGTGTTTCATTTGTTATATTAAGTAGTATTCCATTCCTGTCACTACAGATATTTTATTTGGCATTTGTCTCTATCTCAATTCATCACATTTTATCATTAAAATCATTTCAATTAATCATTCAAATATAAAGAATATTTTAGCAACCTCTACACGTATAATTAACTCATGAAGCATATGTTTGGTTTGACGTGGACATTTTCAAACGTTCGTTCCGTTCCGTTCAGTACTGTTTCCAACGCAATTTATAAGAAGCTTCAAAAGCAAGCTTTAACGGCAACGTGGATTTCTTACTGTGAATGTGGTTAACAGCCGCAGCAACAAACAAACTAGAAGTTCACTATTAATTTTTTTTAATATACGTGAAAATGAAGAAAGTATGCAATTTGATCAATCATTCTTAATATACACGTGAAAAGGACAAAATGGACTTGTAATTAAAAGAAGGAAGTAGTATACAATTTGATCAGTCATTCTTAATATACACGTGAAAAAGACAAGATAGACTTGTAATTAAAAGAAGGAAGTAGTATACAATTTGATCAATCATGATTTCTTGTTCTAGTTTGAATTATTTTCCTAATTTTTAAAAAAGGCTGCTAGCCTTAGTTGATTTTCCAACTTCCATTGAAGCACTAAATGCAATTGATTTACTTCGCTATAAAATTAATATCTTTAATCCGTCTTAAAATCTTCTCTACTATGAACTGGGACATTATCCATTTACTCAACATCTATTGTAATAAATATAAAGTACTAGTACATGAAACATAGATTACTGATGATTAAATAACTTAAGCACTAACACAACATGTATACATTAGATGTGACACTGGTAGATCGACATCCCGTAATAATTTGAAAAATCAGAAGTAATTGAATGTAACCACATATATCAATGTTGTTTTCATATCTAATATTGACACGTGTCGAACACCAAACATGTCTTCAATTAGGCAATGCGTCTGCAAACACTGAGTCCATCTCCAATGGAAGTGAGAGCAAATTCAACACGAGAATCTTGTGTGATTGTTTTGTTGAATTCAATTGCTGCTTGTCTTCCTGATTTGGCATGTTGTGGAACATCCTCTTCAGGCCAAGCAACATATCCACCCCATAGAGTGTTGTCATACACAAGTAACCCACCAACCTTTACCAGTTTAATAATTCTTTCATGATACTTGACATAGTTCTCTTTGTCAGCATCAATGAATGCAAAGTCAAAACTTCCTTCATTTGTTGGCTGCATCCATAACATTCCACAAAAATTTATCAAAAAAACATAGCAAAGTCAATTTAATCTATAAAATTAACATAATTCAAAATAGAAGATTCTCAATTACAGTAGTTCTTTCGGATCAACCAATTTAGTCCTTAAAATAATATTAATATGATTGAAGAATTTTCAATTTAAAAGTTCATTTTGGAGGTTTGTTCATTTCAAAGACTAAACCGTTCGACCTAAACAACTTTAGAGATAATTAGTGATTCGCTAATAGAAATGTGAACTTAGAAGTCCAAACAAATAACTAAGTAATTGAGTTTAAGTGATTAATGAACTTTAGTTAAGGACGAACTTATCGACAATACTCGAGTCCGTACCTTGGTTGAAACTAGTGGCGAATCCGGAATTCTGGTCCAGAGGTGTAAAATATGAGAATACTTTTAGATTTTAGGTGTGTTAGGTTAAAGGTGCAAAATAAATTTTTAGGGTGATTAGAATGCGAAAAAATAGGACAATTAGGGCAATATTTCAAAGTTCGCCGGTGAACACTCTCAAAATAGGCTATTGGATTTGCCCCTGACTGAAACAATTCTTTGTCAAACTTCACTAATCTTTAGGCCGAACTTCAGATTACCAAACTCATTTCTCTAGAAATCGGAGGGTTAAGGAAAAAAAAAGTGGAAATAAATTTAATAAACACAGAAAAAACATGCTTACATCTTCTAATAGATTATCCAAAATTGGTAGAGCTGGAGACTCTATGAAATCAATCTTGTGTTCCACTCCAGCCTTTTTTATGACTGGTAGTCCAACTTCATAACTTTTCCTGTCAATGTCTATGGCTGTAATCTGCAACATCAATGAACTTATCATGTAAGAAATTAATTACCCTAGTATTGAGGGCATTATTGATTTAGGCATTGTTATAAAAAAACTTAATTAAGCACTTAAAGTATAAGTGCTTATCATATAGGTGCTTATGATATGAATAAGTTATCTTTCTTAAACTTTCATAGAGAATTTATGAAAATAAGCTACAAATAGCTTATGGATGTGTCATAAGCTATTTCTATAAGCTCGTTCAAACAAGTTTCACAAATATTTAAGCTAGTAAATAAATTCAAATAGGCTTTTCGACCGAATGGGGTATTCATGGAAATGAAAGTACGCAAACCTTTCCATCATGAGGAATGTTGAGTGCAGTGAGGAGAAGAGAGTATCCAGTAAAGACTCCCACTTCAAGTGTCTTTTTGGGATTCAACAGCTTCAAAAGTATAGTCATGAGTTGACCAGCCTCAGGTAAAGTAGCCATGAAACCCCTGAATCAATATGAAAACCAAGTTCAAACCTTTATGGTTTTGTTTTCATTCTCAAGTTAAATGTAAAAGTCTATGATGCACCGACACTTCATGTCTACCAAGCATCGACTCAAACACAAATACCAAAGACGACACTGACTCAACTCAATAACACTAGTAATAATTTGAGAAAATATAATATTTCAATGTAACCACTTGTGTCAGTACTATGTTAGTGTTCAAAACTTACACGTATCGAAAAACAAACACGTCTTCAATGTGAAGTGTTTGTTCTACATAGCTTCAGATTGAAGGCGTGTCAAGTATTTCACACATGTCAGTATTCGACACTAACACATATAATTATTTTCATTTGTTAAATTATTATTGGAATCTACGTGTCAGTCTCCTGTCTAGTTTTTGTGTCAATGCTTCATAGGTAAAAATACTCTCACAACAGACAATTAGTTACCAAGGGTGATTCTCAGTGGCTTTCCTCAGCTCTTTGAGAGGCTCTGGCTCTCGAGGGTAAACAGCAGTCTCCAATATATACTGCAACAACATTGTTCATAAGAATCATAGCTGATCAATGAGTTTTCAATAGTGTGTGAGACATGAATGAAAGAAAAAAAAAAGGAAGATTTTCAGATAAGTTTGTATATACTAACCTTTGTTAAGTCCTCACTCTGCAATATGACAGGATTGCGGTAGATTGATGTATCTTTAATGTTTTCCATTTTTCTGCAATCAACCAATAACAACACTACAATTTGCAAGGTCTTTCAAAGTCCAAACAAATAGAAAAAGGATGGAAAAGTGAGAGAGATTTTAGATACTATAAAGTCATGTCCTTGGTACATTTTATAAACTGAAGAAAGTAATAAAAATAATAATTTTTGTAGTGCTTCTACAGTGCATGTAATGCAGATACAGATGTAGTATAAACTATTGAAGTTGGCTTGCTATGAAAGATACTTTAAAATATAAAATCACAAGTCTTTGATTCACTAGTATGAAAGCTAAAAGAGATGCTATAATAGGTCATGCTTATTACTACAAAAATGCATGCTTAAGGGAGTTATGCATACCTTAATTAATGGTATATTGATAATAACTAGAAAGAGGTCAGAATAGAACGTGGTTGAGTTCAACAAGTCTTAATATATATAGCAGCATTGCTTGAAATTGGGACAGGAATCACCTTTTTTTATGGGAGAGGAAAAATCTGTATAAGTCAAAGGTGATGGCTTATTAGATCCTCCACCACCCACTTTAACTCACATATTGTCATTAATTGGACGTGATCTTTTATGTGTTTTAAGTATTACTCCTTCTGTTTTTTTTAATATCGTTTTTTCAAAAAAAAATTATTCTTTTTTTATTTGTTGTTCTCAAATTTAAAAATAGTATTAAATATTGTTTTGTCAAAATTATCGTTGCTTGTTTTGTCAGCCACTTATGTACATGGTTCCAAGGCCTCTCATTCAACAGACAAATTCAAGTACATAATTTCATGTTGACTCCGACTTATGACATGTGTATGTGAAAATGAAATTGGTCTTCTTCACCTCTCGAGATAGGTGTTTGCTTATTACTCTCTACATTCAATCTGTCAATCCATTTTTGTTGAACCGGTGGTAGGATCCCCTTACATAACCATTTTCTATGAATAGAAACAAATGCACGAAAATTAGAAGAAAGATAATTAACAGAAAGAAATGGAGAGGAAACAATGAGTGAAATTTATAAATTAAACAGAGAAAAAAATAAAATACTTTCTTCACTTATTTGGTTAGATAAAAAGTGAGTATACGTAAAAAGATTGACAGAATTCTTTTTTATCTTTAATAAAATGCGAAAAATGAAAAGAACCCTTCATAAAAGAGGCCTTCTAGGATATAGTAACTATTCAGTATGAAGTGGATGAATGAACATAAAAGGTTATCAAATAATCAACCATTTATACTATTCCTGAAATAGAGATGTACAAAAATAAGAGTTATACCTATATTCTGACTCAATTTACACAAAAAATAAAATACGTGCAACATCTTTATTCCTCAATTATTTTGAATCCTAAATCACAAATCTATATGTAATAATACAGGCTATATAAAAATTAAACCATCAAGACCATGTACAAGGAGCTATATAGCTAGATGAATGCAAGGGAAATTCATGGACGACCTTTCTTAAGAGACATGAAATGGGCAGCAAAGGAGTCATATCAGGTAACTTTGGATGAACGTGATCAGCTTTCTTCTTAGATGCAGTATCTCCATCAGAATTTAAAGATTTTGAAGCCTTTTGTCCCTTTTCACTGTCTTGTATTGCTGCATTAGAAGGAGAACTGGAAGACTGCATCTGCAAGGGTGCAGATGAATTCACAACTTCCTTGTCGAATGATCTGTTAGGTTCTGAAATTGGTTTAGATGCTTCATTTTCTACTGATCCAGTCTTAAATCCTGTTTCAGAGCTCTTATAAGAATTCCTTGAAGATTTCCATCCAAGCCTTGAACCAGGAGTGGCAGGAGCCTCAGATAAAGGAGCATGGTTAGAACTTAAACCTGTACCAGTTTTTGGAGAAGCTGATGTTCTTCGAGATACTCTACTAACAGGACGTGCAACACTAGCTAAATTCTGTTTATGAAGTTAATCCTCAGTTCCACTATCATCGGAATCAAAGTAAGGAATTGAGGCCCGTGAGCTCGATTTCTTTTTTGGTTCATTTTGAACATTAAGTCCGTGAGTACTAGTCGTCTCTTGTGAGTCTACATCCACATCATACCTATCAGAATCAGAAGCTTTGTTGTGGGCTCTCAAGCCAACGTTTCTATTTCCTCTGCTCACTTCAGTTGTATATTTGTCCTGAACAGGAGTATCAAAACTGGTTGAAGTCCTTACTGTAGGCAAAGATCTTTCATTCTGGACTGAAATGTTTCCCAAAGAAGTTGACACATCATCTGAAGTATTCTTAATATAAGATGGTCGCCTATAACCTTTATTGCGAAAGCCACCCTTTAATGTTCCATAGTCTAATTCTGTACCACTTTCTACACGAGAATTCTCCAAGTTTCAGTATCAACTGTATCATCAAAATTATCAGCATCAAATTTAAAATCATCATCATCAGATTCCGAATCATCAAATACAACAGAAGTATCATTATAAGAACTTGGTTCCATGGTTTTTGTCTGTATGTTTACTTCAGTAACAAATAGGTCTTGTGCAGTCTTGTTCCCTATCGTCCAGTCATTCGAGTTCAAATTATCATTGTGATCATCACTTGGAATAATGAGATGAGAAGACGAAAAGTCTCCAGGTTGTGTATTTGTCCTTGCATGTAGATGGTGATAATTGTTTTCATTATTCATATCACCATCAGAATTATGTTCAGTCCCAAAATCTTCTTCAGTTCTGCTTGCTTGCTTTCTTATACTCATCGCATATAGGTCGTCACTCTCTTGCTTGAATAAGTTATTGTGGTGGTATACATCATCTATTTGAGAACCATGGGTAAATAGTTTATCATCACCGCCTATATTTGAATCTGTCTGGGAGTGTTTCACCACATTCTGATGAGTATTCCTGTAATATTCATTGTGCATTCCAACCACATTATCTTCTCCCGCGGTGATTTGTTCATTGTGCATCCCAGAACTGCTTTTATGGATGGTGCTATTGATAGAACTGGAAGAAAGATGTTTTTCATCATGAAAAGCACAGTCTTTAGGTGCTTCATATCTCTTGACTGCCTGCCAGGAGAGTTACGTGATCCACTTGAATACTGCCTTGCTATGTTTTCACGGTTTGAAAATTCTGCAGCTGCTGTTGCAGCCATCGTCGCACGATTGGTAGATTCTGCAGCAGCCTGTGCAGCAGAGGCAGCATCCTTGAATTCCATGTTCCAATTCTGCCTACCCCCAGGAAAGGCACTCCTATTTTCAGAATATGAATCTCTAAAATCCATTTCTTGACTTCAATCTCCTGCGAGAAAGAACCCCAAATATTTAGGTAATGAGCAGAATAGAAGCTAGAAATTCAATTGTAACGACTTTCTTTAAAAAAATACCTGAAGATCTGATGTCGTGATTAGGCATGCTTGATGTTGTGGAGTTATTGCCACTAGTCTTTCTAGCAGCACCACTTGTACCCTGCTCATTTGAATTTGCATATGCATCATGCACTGGTTTAAGTTGTGAGGTAGCACGTGAATCCAGAGGACCCTTTTCATCATGAACAGGTGGTGGAACATGGACTTGAAAAGGTTCCACATAAGCAGCCTTCTCAAGAGTGCTTGGCCCAACCTTAACATAAAAATAGTGTCAAAATAAAAAACTACAGTAACAACTGTCTTTACCAAATAAACAAAAGAAAATCCAGAATAAACAAAACCTACCAACAAGTCTTGAGAAGGTTTTGCATCAATTTCTCCAAATGACTTCGGTTCCCATTTAATATTATGCTCCTCAGCTATTGCAGCCAGTATTTTTATTTTGGTTGGACCATCAGGTGCTTTGGCAGACAATTTCTCAACCAACTGCAAAGGCAACATTAAATTAGAAAAACAGGCACAAAATGATCTTTGACATGATCCTATTCAACATTGAGCAGGTAGAGAAACATGCCAGGCGATTTACACCGCGGTCAGGGCGTAATTCAACAGCTGCTTAAACAAATTATTTTCCATACTTTGACACAATATGCTTCTTCACATCCATGAGCTCAGGTATGTCTGAACATCTTGGAGTTGCAAATATTACACTGGCAATTGCTTCCTTCAAATCGATGGGACAATTTCTGAAAATGTTTAAGGGAAAAAAATGAGATCAATGCAGTGAGAATGCACAATCATAATGGACAAACTTATAGACGGCAAAGTTCATAATTTCAGAAAGAAAAACTCAAATGGATCAATCCCAATACACACACATATAAGGTCAAAAAAGGAGATACACTGAAGATGTTAACTGTAAAGTTACATAAATGACTGACATAGGATGCCAAAATATCGGTAAGTCGTGTCTAAAATCATTACCCTGAACCTTTAAGATGTTCCTAACATGTTATAAAACAGTGGAGGATGGTTCTGTAAGGGCTTTGCTACTCTACATAAACCATTTAATATTCTTCCATAGTACCTTATGCAATGGCATAAAATACATAAACCCATTGATCGATGGTATAACAATTACCAAGACTGAGAAAATGAAATGTTATTTTGGTGCAAGGATCCTTTGTTCAGGTGATTCGATATGACATGCTACATCTCTAATCTAGCTCTTGGCTTAAACCACCTAAATTGTACATTTACTTTTCACTCTTTAGGCAAATTTTCCTAAAGTGATCAAACATTAGGTTGACATGTCTTAACAAAACAACGATAAACAGGCAAATTCAGTGGTACTGCCAAAACTACAGAATATAAACTTCCAGACAGATCAAACTATACAAAAATAATAATATATCCCCTACAATAATAGATTATTATACTAAAGTTTTAAATCATAGCCATGGTTGCTTTACAAATCAATGATACAGTCACAATACCGTTTAAGGAACATCAAAAACATTGAATTATACATCAATGCAGCAAAACATGGCAGGAAACATCAAAGAGATGACATGTTTAGTGAATAGTGACATTAACTTACTACATACAATATCTGCTAGCATAAAATAAATAAATAAATAAATAAATAATTATGCAAGTTTAAAAAAATTACTTCTGTGATTCAATCATGGGCAAGCGAGCCGCGATAAGTTCACAGTATATCTCAACAAGCTCATATGCTGCCATAGTTTTCTCTTCCCTCACAACATGTTCAACCTAAAAAAAAATCAAATTAGTTTATTCTTTATCAATTCAAATATAACACCGCAAAAATCAAAAGAGTTTAAATATAGTGCACTAACGGGGTAAAACAATTTTACAGTGTCATCCAATCAAAAACATTCAATTTGTCACATCATATTGTACAGTTTTTGTTATAAGAAATAAACCTAAAAGTTAAAAACAAAATGTGTAATAATACTAGAATTGATTTTACCCGAATTCTAGCAGTCTGATCTTGACCAGACTCAATCAGTTTAGCCAATTCTCTCTTATTCCTCAAGAGCTTTATCCTCGAAACGGCGAGCTTCAATGCCGTTTTGCTGCATGAAACGAAACCAAATTAGTTAAATCAATAAACGCGTTAAATTAATTAATAAATAAAAACAATGAATATGATTTTTCTCGCTTTAATCAAAACTAAAAGCGTTAAATTGAATTGAAATTGAGGGAGGTTTAATTACCACTTGGCAGGTTTGAAGCTTCTGTGCAACATGCTATGCACAAACTAAAATGGAATAAGGAGAAGGATTTGATTAGGGAATCTAATTATTGATTACTGATCTTTGTCAAAAAAATAAACTATTGATTAGTGATTCTTTTTTTTAATGACATGAAATAATAAGAAGAAAAGATGTTTGAGAAGAAGAGGAAGAAGACGAAATGAAATAATAATAATTGAACCTAATTATTAAAATTAAACTGATTATTTTATGTATTTTGTTGATTCCAATCCTTCAAACTTCAGGTTTTGATTTTTCACTCTTGTGCATATTTCAGTAAAAGAAAATACTTGAGATTTGGCATATGCTTTTGCCTATTGCATATGGCTTTTGTTTAAAGCAAGTGAATGATAGCATTATTGCTTTTATCATGATTGTAGAAATTAGTGAATGTATGTTGTTGATCTTGATGAATTAGCATTTACATTTTAGGATACGGCCATACTAGACGTTGTTGCGGCGATACTAGACGTTGTTGCACTACCCCGTACTTCCCAACATATGTTATAATATAATTGCCAATGATTTTTTAAAGTATATTTGATTATAATAAATAGATTATTAATTTAACACATATGTTCTAATGGTTTTCTCTATCTAATAGTAGTATTAGAAAAATCTTTGACCCATTTTTTTGGAAAGAAATATCAATAGATAATAATAGAAATATAACTACTTAGATTTCCAGTGAACACTTGTTTCTTTTACCTTTTCATTCTCGTTCACACCTTGTCTACTCTTCCACAATTCATTAACACTCTTCCACATTTTATACAACACATTTCTTTTCTTTTTTATTCATTTCCTTGTCGTTTTTCTTTTCATTCTTTCTCTGATATGAGCACAAAAAAACACTTGTAATTGGATTAAACTACAATTCAAATTATGGTTCCTTTCTGCAACCTTCCATAAATTCTGCTAAATTATTATGTGAAGTTTTGAAAGAGGATGTTGGTTATCAGTAAGAAAACATCTGCTTTATTCACGACACAGGCCATGATAATAGTGCTTCATTCATTCTTTCTCAATTTAGAAATTTGATCACTTCATCTCTGACTGGGATGAGACCTTGTTACTTTCCAGACACGGAAACTCTGAGATGTTTACTGATGACAATGACGTTGAACATGTGCGACAATCTCTTAGTTGTAGTTAGAAATTTCTTTGTTTTGGTAGTTTTACTTGGATTACAAGTACTATGTGCTATTGTACTTTTTCTATAATTATATACGAATGTTGTTATGCTTTTTCCACAATGGTATATCAAAGAATTTCTTTCGTAAAAACTGACTTTTTTTTTTTTCCTTTCTGTTTGTATACTTTTACCTCTTAAATTTAACTTATCTACATATCTTTGTAACAATGCAGATAAAGAGTTGAAAGGTTGTTTAAATATGCTTGCGGAAGGAGTTTATTTCACCATGATAGTAGATTGTTGTTAGAGTGGAAATTTAATCGACGACGTGTAAAGAAAGAAGAGGATTCGCAGATATACTGGATATAGATGATGGGGAAGATACTTTATATCCACAACAAACACAATTGGTTTCTCTATTTTCAGTGAAACACTGACGGAGACAGTGCGTCGAAGAGGAGGCCGCGTCACCAGCTGAGAATTGATGACGGAGGTAAACAAAGCTTCAAGTGTCCATCCATGTATTCAAACTTTCGGTCTCTTTTGCGCTGACGACCACTTCTACCTTCTGTTCCTCAGTGGAAAGCTATCACGGTGAAATGCACCTAAAACCATGTATTGGGTTGCAATAGCCTTCCTTCTTACATGTTCTGCATACAAGAAGTCATTAAAGCATTTAAAACCAAGTATTGGGTTGCAATCGCCTTCGTTCTTAAAAGTGAAAAGTTTATTTAATATTGGCGTTGGATTCAGTTGTTATGGTCATGTTTATGTTATTCTTCTTGTTTTGTTATTGTTATTTAGTTTATTTAATATTGGTCTGGATTCAGCTGTTATGCCTATGTTTATGTCATTCTTCTTGTTTTGTTATTCTTGGTTATATATGAAATTGGTGCACTCATTCTCCTTTAAACCTTTTTAATTACCTTGTATAAAGCATAAGCATTTTAATTCATTTGTTTCTATTTTAAATTTGATTTGTATGCTCTCTTGATATGAATTGTACATTAAGGCAATTCAAATTATCAATAAAAAATAGGCAATTCAAATTATCGATAAAAATTTAATTGCAGTTTAATGTTTTATTTTTATTTTTTATTTCTACTTCTTGTAATTCAAATTAGCCTATAATTCTAATTCGAATGGACCTTCGTAAATCTAGACAATCTTTTTTCCGTAACATAATTAGAATTATCTTATTCACAATTCTCGCGTTTTTTGACTGCGTCAAACAAGCAATAGTTGACTGATTTTCAAGATTAATTTTACCTTTGATTATCTCTTATTTTAATATCTATTATTCACATTAATCACAAAAGATTTACGAGTGCAATGGTTCGATTAGATATTTATCAAAAAAATAATTAAAATACTGTTGTTATGCAATGAAATACGTTATATCTATTCATCCCTTCTAGATACGGAGCAATACCAACTAATACAAACAAAATGCAAATTTTAATTATGTAATTAATAGAAAAATTGCATTCTATATGGACTACAAAGTATTATCTTTCAGACATATTATTGTTGTGTATAACTCATACGATCATATTAGTATTATTATTTGTTATTGTAAATATAAGAATATAAAATACGATCATATTAGTATCATTATTTGTTATTGTAAATATAAGAATATAAAATAGCAGAAAAGAAATAAGTATAAGAAAATTATTCCGAATAATTTAATGTGTATGA
>JBBPBP010009780.1:32227314-32237714 GCA_037974735.1 Cicer chorassanicum
TTTTTTTAATATGGATAAAAATAAAATTAAAAAATACGACTATTTCATTTCGTTCATTTTTTAAACAATAGAATGAAATGTTTGTTCTGTTCTACTTCATTATATTCTATTTCATAATTCTCTACTTCGTTCACTTTAAAATATCAAAATAGAACTTTAATTAATATCAAATCAACTATAGACTTCATTTCATCTCAAGTTGTGGTACATGTCCAATTGGTTAAAATCCAACATAGAAAGCCTAAACTTTTTTAACAATCAGAAAAACTCAAAATATAAAATATTATAATTGTGGATCATTTTATACACCAATCAAGGACATACAACTATTAGTACAGCATGTTTTTTAATACACCAATATTTTCTCAAAGTTTATATTCATGTTGAATCCAACATGAAATTATGTAGGTGATTTTACCATTAAAACTTATTAGATACTATAGATTAAAAAATATACAAGTAGGGTTCAATAAATTTTATGGTGAAAGAGATCATCAACAATATATTAGTTATGCCACTGTAATATTAGAATAGAATCAATGCTTAAGTTTGAAGACAAAATTAAGAATATAAAATCACTCTTTTTTGAACTAAAATTATAACAATAGTATGATTTGGGACCAAAATTATAACAATAGTAAAAATAGATGACTAAAAAGTTTGATTTTAAAATTAAAGGACTATTATGGTGAATACATTAAAATAAAGGGACAAAAAATGCAACTAAACCTATAAATTTTTGTGTAAATGTATGCTTCCATCAAAACATGATGTTGTAAAAAATATAAGAGCATACTACATGCAAGAAAGTTGTGTTAGGGAAGGGTTGTAACCCAATTTTGTCCAAAAAAATAAAACTACTAAAAATGAGACAACCTTTTCTTTATTTTGTAAAATCATTTAATATATACCTATAATAAAGGGGAGATAGAGATTTGGTGTACCTTATTTTTCTGTTAAAAATACTTTTACATTTTTTTTCTAACTTCTCACATAATAACAATTATCATTGTCATAATAAAAAAAAGAGCAAAAGCATGAAGCCTTTTTGACAATCACAAAAGCCCAAAATACAAAATGTTATAATTGTGGATCATTTTATACACCTGCCAATGACATACAACTATTAGTACCCCATGTTTCTGAATACACCAATATTTTCTCAAAGTTTATATTAATGTCATGTTAGAATCCAACATGAGAAAATTATGTAGGAAATTTTACAATTAAAACTTATTAGATACTATAGCTTAAACAATATACCAGTAGGATTTTAATTTTTATGGTGAAAGAGATCATCAATATAATCCTTGTGGTGAATTTTAGTATAAGACTTAAAATCGAGTATTCATATTTTCGTACTCAATTTTCTATTTAAAAATAAATTTTTAGAGAATTTTTGTTCTCCAAAAAAATATTGGTATGTTAAAAAAAAGGTGATAATAGTTATGCCACAATATAACATTAGAGTAGAATTGATAAGAGAAAAATTAACTTGTAGAATATAAAATCACCTTTTTTGGACTAAAAGTCAATATTTTTAGGATATAAATTATGATTTGAGACCAAAATTATAATAAAAGTGAGAATAGATGACTAAAAAGTTTAATTTTAAAATTAGAGAAATATTTTTTTGAATATATTAAAATAAATAGATCAATAGTGCAATTAAACCTATAAATTTTTGTGCAAATATATGCTTTCATCACAATGTTGTAAAAAATATAGGCGCATACTGCATGCCAAACTAAGCGGGAGACAGCTATGTTAGGGATGTTAGGGAAGTGTTGTAACCCAATTTTGTCTGAAAAAATTAAACTACTAAAAATTAGTCAAACTTTGTTTAATTTTGTAATCATTTAATCTATACCTATAATAAAAGGGACATAGAGATTTGGTGTACCCTATTTTTCTACTAAAAATACTTTTACATTTTTTTAATTTCTCACATAATAGTAATTACCATTGTTTGAAAAAAAAAAAAAAAAAACTACCAAAGAGCAAAAGGGAAAAGGGAGATGAATGTTTTTTTTGTTACAATATGAATAATATATATTAAAGCAATAGAACAATGGGCACTAAGTTTGTGACATATATTATAGGGGTGGGTATAGTTCAGTTCTAAATTAGAACCGTTTGAAAATCGAACCGAACTAGTTTTCAGTTTGAAAAAATTGAACTGGATCGATTTTCAGTTCAAAAAACCAAATTGAATTGATTTAGCTTAGTTTTTTTGTTCATATATATGTCAAATTTTACATAATTACCCCTATTTACTTCTAAAAAACAAATTTGATTCTAATTATTTCGAACTAAAAACCGGTTCGGTTCAGTTTTTTCGAACTGAAAATCGGGTCGGTTCGGTTTTTCAAACTGAAAACCAGTTCAGTTTAGTTCTAGTTTTAAGAAATCAGTTTGAAAACAGTTTAATTCTCAATTTTTATAAATCACTTCAGTTCAAACATAGTTCGGTTCAGTTTTTAGTTTTTTTAACACCCCTATATCTATATATATATATATATGTGTGTGTGTGTGTGTGTGGGGCTTTGCTCTTCTTAATACAATTCTTGATAGATGTCAACAATAAAATTGGATATCAAGATTGTATTGATAATGAAATATATGTTAGATTATATCAAAGAGTTACGATAAAACTTATAAAGTCTAACTAATAAACTCACTTTGGTTAGTAACAGTGTAGTGCATTTGGTTAGAATGAAATGTTGGAATATTTAATTAATTATTATATTCAATATTATCATGTAGACATATATATTTATTTAATTATATTAATTATTTATCAATTAAGAGTTTTAATTGATGAATAATTAAATTAAGTATTAATATTAATTAGATGATTAATTATAATTAATAAAATTTAATTAATTGATATGGGTTCAATATGAGTGGATGTGCCTATTTGAAAATAATAAGAATTCTAATTGGTAATCACACTATGATTCTCAATATACTAGACGCGGTTTAGGGAATAAAGAGTTGAGGAAGAACCACAAAGCCAACGAGTGTTCGTCATTTGTCTCTCTTATACAAGATCAATGTTTAGAGAATATTTAAAATTATTGCCAATAGACGATTATCTATGAATCTATGTATTCCTAGAATCCCGTTTTTGATAGATCAAATATGTTGTAGATCTTAAAATATGTATGTTCATATGTTTATTCAGTTTTCGCACTAAAGTAAAATTATATATTTAATATGAATCTTGAGCATGTCTTGATGAATTACTAAATTAATTCCAACACGAAATGACATAATGTTTTAAGGGAAAGTGGTCAACATGCATTTCGAGGTGGTAGATTTTATTAAGCAGATATTTTAGTCTCAATTTTTTTATATTTGTTTTTCTTATATTTAAGACTGAATCAAGTATTAATTTATTATTAAAATAGAGAATTAAGAAATAGAAACATACTAGGGGTTGCCAAGCCAAATCTCTTATACAATTGAACTTCTAGAGATGCCTTCCATTTGGAAGAATGGTTAACGAAATGCATAGGTACCTATCATATATAATCCAAAAAAAATAACAACTCATATAAAACTAAATAACTTTTTGTCTGTGTATAATTCTAACAAATTAAACACCAATCTTTGGTTAATTAAGATTGTTGACCAAATTAGATTGGATGATAAAAATTGTTTATTGAAATATTGATTGATTAATTTAATATCATAGGATTGAAAGTCTACGTAAATCGGGTCTGCAGTACTGGTCAAAACCTTTTAAAATATTCTCCAAAATGTACTAAAAAACAGTTGAAAACTACTACATATATAATTTTTTCCTAACTAATAAAAGTCAAATCATCCCCCAATTCAATAAAATAACTATAAGCAAACCCTTTATAATACCTCTATAAGCAAGAATGATTTAGCTTCCACGTGTAGTACAATGACAATCTACAAAGGTTAAATGAGTAGTTGATATTATAGGAGAATAAGGTGGGACAAAACACACTACAATATTTGTGGACTATGTTAACATAACATTTTCCTAAGCAATATGCATAAAATGATGCTTAAAAATAGATAAAACAATATTTTTATGTCTGTTTGATATGTTTGTGCACTAATAAAATAATATAATTTTTTATTATAATAACATTTATTGACATTATATATATTAATTTTTATGAATGTATTAATAAAGGAGATGGAAATGGAAAAAAGAATGTAGATATAGTAGAAGGAGAAAGAGAAGACAGGGAGAAAGAGGAGGAGGAGGTTAGAGAGAGAAATGTGAGAGTGTATATAGAGAAATAAGAGAGGAAAAGTAGAGTAAATAGAGACAAATGATAAATTTTTAGTAGAAAATATAAATAATATTTTGATATTTTTAACATCTTGTACTTAAGACAAAATGTTGTCCTATAGTTTAATGAAACACAAGAATTCATGTTTTTGTCTAGTTCATGACTAATTCTAATTCAAACATGATACAATAAAAATTATTTATTCAATCATCTATTTTTTAATAAATTAAGCGCACCTTTAATATCAATAATTTTTGCCTATATTTTTGAAATGGATTGATATATAGTACTATGTAATACATGCGGAGAATATACATCTTACTAGAGTAGTTAAATCTTACTAGAGTAGTTAAATCTTACCAAAGTAGTTAATTAATGTTTTGAATGAGAATTATGTATCAAATTCAACACTTGAAGGTAATATTTTTGCACCTCATTTAAACTTTCTTAAACAAAATATAGATTAAAGTCTTCAAACGTAAAATCAAAATTTCGCATTGCGTTATTCTTCTTGAAAAATACGATGGTAACCATTAAATCAATTTCGATTTCACATTGTATATAGATTTATATACGATGTTTTTATACAATTGTATAAAAAATTGTGTATTTTATTTTTTCAAAATATATTTACTATTTATAAAATTCTTAACATGTGTTACTCTTATTTATTTTATTTTTTAATAAATTTATTTATTTTGGTCGCGTGATATGAAGCAGAGTATACATCACGTGGGGTGGACCAATATTTAATTTGTTCTAGAACATTTCCGACACTAGCTATATGAATTAATCCAAAGTGTAAGCTTATTATTAACCAACGTTTTAATAAAACCACATTATAATTTAATTACCCAATAAGCATAACAATTAGACTATTGAATTAAAAATATACACATCAGTGTAGGGATTGGAGTGTTACATATTTTATTAATTCCATGTTTTCAAATTCCAATTCCCTGTCATGAAGCTGAAACCTATAAACTGGTTGGTGTGTTTTGCTAGCTGTTACGTACTTATAACTCCAATCTCTAAGTCAACGATGATACCAAAATTAAATCACTATAATTACTAAGTCAAATGATATTAATAATTCATGACCAAAACTCATTCAATAATATTAATTATTTTTTTATAACACAACCAATCAAAAAGTTTATTATGACATAGACACTCCACTAACTCATCTCATACAAATAATGTTGAAATACAAATATAGTAATAAAAAAATAATATAAGAATTTAATAAGAGACAGAGAGAGAATTCATTCATAATCTAAAAAGACAAATTTTATTCATTATATATAATGAAATGACAAAGTTACACAAATGATCATAAATTTCTAAAGAACTTGCTTAAGTAATTAAGCAAGCAAACAAGGATTGATACACTTGAATTGAATATTCATCTTTACATAATTATCTGCTTAATTTCATGATGATATCATGCATGAATAAAAAGAATATATCAAAATGGTCACAACCATTTGAAAAAAAAAATGTGAAAAATAAAATAAACTATTACAAAATGAATTAACTTTGTATAACCTTTGTGTCCTTATTATTCATGAAATCACATATTCTTTTGAGTGCAATTTCCAAAGTTTGTTGAGTCATATTTGCAAAACAAACTCTAAACCAACCTGGTTCAGAACAATGACAAGAACACCCTGGTGAAATATTAAGCTTAACTTGATGTAAAATTGAATTCCATATTTTTAATTCACCTTCTTTTGTTTGATTTTCCATCATAGGACTTAAATTCATCCAACAAAATAATCCAGCATTACCCTTCAAACATTCAATTCCAGCATTTTTCAAACCTTCAATTATCATTTCATATCTTTTTCTAAGTCTTTCTCTGTTTATTTTAATATAATTATCAGTGAATTTTTCATCTGATAACATTGATGCTAAAAGTTGTTGTGTTTGTGATGAAATTAATGTGAAACTTGACATTCTTCTAGCTGTTGTAACAACTTTGTCATTGTATGAATAAATTGTTCCAACTCGAAAACCAGGTAGTCCAAGATCTTTTGATAGACTATAAACAATGTGAACTCGCTCGGCGTCTTTGTAACGCCGAGATTCGAGTATAGTTGCTATGCTTGTGAATTCATCACATGAGAAAACTGATCCTGAGTAGATTTCATCTGAGATTAAGTGTATGTTCTTGCGTGTCGCGAAGTCTAGTATCGATTCGAGGACTGAAGTTTGAATTGTTATCCCTAATGGATTTGATGGATTTGTTATAAGTATTGCTTTTACTTTTGTATTCATTGATTCTGCATTTTTGTATGCAGTTTCTAATGCTTCAACTGTTATTTGAAAATTGTTTGAGCTGTCACAATGGATTGGAACTATGTTTACTCCTGTTCTCCACCTTAAATCTCTATCAAATCTGCAAAATTCAAAAAAATATATATATATTAGTTTAGTTTATCAATTATATTATATAAGTTGACTTTTCAATTACTATTTTTACTTATATTTTATATAAGAAGAATATTTAAGGGGTAAAAAAGAGAAGAATAATTACCCTGGATAGTATGGAGTTGGAACAAGTAAAGCATCTCCTGGATTTGCAAGGATGAATGTTAAGAGTTCATTAGCAGCAGTAGCACCAGCAGTGAGTACTATTCTATCAGGATCAAATTTTGCTCTCTCTCCTCTTATTTTTTCCATGAAACTTGCCATTGCTTTTCTGAATGATTTTAATCCATGATAGTCTTGAAATAAAGCATTTTCTCTAAAACTACTACCTCCTTTTTCCCATGTTGATGCCTCTGAGTTTTCTTCCAAGTACTTTTCAATCAAATCAAATGACACCTAAACAATCAAATCAAATAATTAAGTAACATTTTAAATTTTGTTACTTACACATTTTTTTTTCTAATTACAAATAAATAATTTATGTGAACAGAATTCACGTGAACATAGTCAAAAACATACTACGTGAATTCAATTTACGCATTAAAAATTGTTTTTTTTTTTAATATGTAACTAAAAATAAAAAGAGTGTATCATGCACGAAAATTATGTGCTTAAATGGTAAATCGAACTTACTTGATTTTCGGCCAAGCCCATTTGGATAACTCCAGATGGATTGGTTAATTCATGATAAGGGTCTTCATCATAGGCTTTCCATCCAGCAAAGTAAGGAGAATTTTCTCCATGAGTTTCAGAATTTGCAATTCTTGAAAGTTCAACACTAGGGTGCTCTTGTTCAATCTCAATATTCATTTTACTAACTAGCTTAATTAATTCCTAGCTTGCTAAAAAAATTGTGTGTGAGAGAGAGAGAAGAATGAGGCAAAGCTAGTTAGCTAGGTAGAGAGAGAGAGATAGTTGAATGAAAAGTTTGTGTAAATCTTGTCTATATATAGGCTTTGAGGCTTAAAGGCAGGAAAAAGGGACCCTTTGATCAACTTGGCTGGCTTGTTCAGCCAAATAATGTAGAAAAATATATATGATATAATTAAATTAATGATTGATTCTAAAGTGTAGGCAAATCAAAGCTTTACCCTTTTATGTTTTATAATTTTACAATACAGTTTATATGTTGCTACTTGTGACAACTGTGACAGATCCTCACAAAAATTATATGGTAGTTGTTTGAAGCTAGGTGGATGTTTTAATTTGCTATTATTATTATATAGTTTTCTAATTTTGGTTAAAGATTTTTTCTTGTAACATTGGCTTAATATTATTAAAGTTTGTGTGTGGCTTATTTAATATATATAATTTCATATATACTTAGTTTATTAAATATACTTAGTTTATTAATTACTAATATCTCAACCTAAGACTAATCAAATCCCTTGCCAAAGAAACACCAAAAAATCCTTTGTGGAAACCAAATCATGAATTAAGATCTCAATTGGGTTTATAACATATATAAGAAATTAAGAATTAGTGCAAATTCTAGCTAGGAGTAGTTAAGTTTTGATGACCTGACAAAGATACCAAGTAACCCAAAAGATAGATTAAGATTCTGATTTTGCAAGCATAGCTAGGACAAATGAGAACATCTTGGGATATCTTCTGACCCCACTTTTGCATCAATACCAAACAACAACAAAATTCAATGAGTTTTGTGAAATTTAAAGTAAACATCTTCTTTTTTGTTTTTGATGTGCAAAAATTATACGATTAATGGAGCACAATGAGTACTCCATCTTAATTCGATCAATTTATATGTGATTTTCTAAATTCTCTCTTAAGAGTTAATGTGTTAAATCTCTTCTGTAGGACTTTAAAGTTTTTAATCATATCTAATTTAATTACGGTGTATTTTCACTTCCACAATATCTGGAGCACCATTTTTTTCTTTGGTGACAAATGAAAGGCAATCTTATCGAGAAATTATCGGCTATTAAATATGGATACCTGTACGATAAAAAAAATAAAATCAAATCGTGGTTTGCGATATTGTAGGAAATCAACTTCTTCTACTAGACTTAACTATCATTAGTAAAAAAATCTAGAAAATTGATCAAATTATATGATATAGATCTCACCAACAATAACCACAATTTACAATTACAACAATAATAGATTAATTATCTATGGTAAAATTTCACAAAATTTCATCATTTCAAAATTATATATATGTTTTATCATTGACTTTTTATTTTACAAAAACAAAACTAAGCAAATTCATTATTATTTTATCATTGACTTGTAAAAATTGGTGATGTTGAGTGAAAAGAATGAATGCAAAATTTTCATATACTTCTAAGATTTAATTGTTATACATTATTATTAATGTAATAATCTTTTACACTCTCAAGAATGATAAAATATTTCACATATATATGTTCCTTTTATTTTAAGACGGTTAGGTTTAAACTCAACATTTCTAAATAAGTGAAAACATTAGATTACTTCACGGTGTAAACAATTTAAAACTAGCAAAGTATCATAAAAAAATTAAAGTAAAAAATGTAACATTAAAAGGTAAGAGATAATCTCATGCCATATATTCTTGAATGGAAAATAGAAATTGGAGGTTATTTTGGGACACTATATTAAGGGTCACAAGGGAGAATTTCAAGAACTCTCTAATTTTGAGTAAGCTGCCCAAATTAATGCAATAATAATTAAACCGTGCCTTTTTTTGGATAAGCAATTCAATATATCAATATATGAATGAAAATATTGAAAAGAAAGCAACACATGCATTCAGCACAATGTAACCAAAAACATATAGCAAAAATTAAACCATAATCCTTTAAAGAATATTTACTCTCCCAAGTCTTTAAAAACATAACAACTTTATGATCACTTTTGACTAACCCTAAATGTGGAACAAGAACCAAATATAGGTTATAAGATAGCTAGTCATAATCAAATCGAATTGATGGGAGAGTTTGATACAAAATTAAAAATTGTAGTTTTTAGAATGATCAAAAATAATTTTATTTTTAAATGCTATTTTTAAAAAATATTATAGAAATAATAAATTATTCTTAATTAAAGTAGTATTAATTAAAATTTTACAACCACCGTGTTCAAGGAGATTTAAACTATGTTCTTTGAAGATACAAAATCAGATTTTTATAATTGAATTGACACCTCATAGATATATGTTGTGATATTAGTAAAAAAAATAAATATATATTGTGATAATGAGAGCTTTCTATTAAAAGCAAAATAAAATCAGTACAGATCAAACTATGAGAGCTTTTATTTCCAAATTAAAATCAAAAGTTTCTTTAAACATACTCCACTTTCAAAATTGGACAAATTGTGTTCCATGCAAAAGTCAACACGAAAAATAATAGTAAATTAATTAATGAAGAAAAAAAAAGTAATAAATCGGAAAATGGTGGTTTCAAAACGCGCTATTTGTGGTGTATAATTATATTATAGGCTTGGAAATTGTTTCACTTTAAAAATAAAGTCCACGTATGCATTAATTTGAAAGAAAAAAAAAACCCATAGGACCACACGAAATTACAAAATGGGAAAATTATTAGAGACTAATATAATATCAATCCAAAAAGTGAAATCGATTTTTTACTTTCTATTATTTTGTTATCAAAGATTGACTAGGAGATAGAGAATTTTTTCCCAAAAAGTGGGGGACCAAATCACACTATCACGGTTACTTTTTTTTTT
>JBBPBP010009780.1:32242543-32282678 GCA_037974735.1 Cicer chorassanicum
ATTTGGAGTTTCTATTGAAGAATTAGAATTCGTTAGATAAGATTTAGTAATTGAGTTAAAATCAAACTATATATAATATTGATTAGTTACTAGAAGATATTTATTTATTTTTACTCATGTCAGCACATCTTATAGAATAATATTAATTATTCATTCAACTTTTGTGTTTTGTAGAAAAGATTTTTTAAATTGAAATTGTTAAAATGTTATTTGAAATCTATTATTTACGTGATAAATTAAATAGTTTTGTTTTGATTTCTATTGATTTTCTTTTTACAAAAATTGAAAATAATTTTTTGAAAATCTTATTCACATTGAATTTTTAATGATTTTGAAAAAACATACAAAATATAATATTTCAATAATTACAAATACATATTTTCTTTATTCGTCTAGGACATCTAAATTCTAAGGACCGATCATACCCTCGCATCCCCTTTTTTGAACCAAATATATTTTTACTTCTCTTCTCTTCTCCTCTCTCCTCCATTAAAATTCCTCTTTGCCACAACTAGTGCTAAGATTTTTAAAATTATTAATAATATTTTACAAAAATATTATATGTTTTTTAAACTTTACCTTTATTATAAGATTTAAATATGTCTTTGGTATTTATAAAAATACATACTTTCAACTTTTTAGTCCTTAATTTATACATGCAAATACACAATGTTGTTTTTAGCTTTTATTGTTTGGTTTTAATATTACAAAATTTATTTATATTGAAATTAGTCCATGTAATATATATGTAATATTTATTTACGGTCCTTATGTAGCTTATATTTAAGGAACTAAATATTCTATGTATTACAAAAACTAATGTCGATTTCAATAAAAATTGTAAAGACTAAACAAAATAATAAGAATAAAAAATAAAATATGATATATTTAACAAACGAAAAATTAATTTGTTTATGTATGGAAAATAAAAGTAAAAAAGATATATATATTTACTGAGAACAAATATACATATTTAAATCTTATTATAAATTTTTATATACTTATTATTATGGTCGTGTACTTTTTTTATATGTACATATAAGTACATGTAAGATTTCAAATTTACAGTATTATAGATGTGGTATCGAAGACTTAAAAAGCAGCACTATCTGGTATTTATGCTTCCTATGTGCTGGTCTCTGTTAACTTCTAGTGTACTATACATGTGCTCCAAAATTTGCCTTTTTGTGTGAGAATTTTCTATACACCATTCATGCAAGTGTGCCTATAAAATGAAGAAACTTTACCCGTATACTACTGATTATTTGACCCAACAACTATTTTTTGGTACAACCAACACCCATTTGTAATAAATTTTATTTTTCAAATAAAAAGGGGTTCTTGCATTCCCTATGATGAACTAATAATCATTTTAATTAATTAATTAATTGTTTTATTCACCAAATTAAAATTTTAGAAACACGTGTGATCAAATATATCTTGCCTAAAATTTCATATATTTTTTTCATTATAAAATCAGAAACTTTTAATTTGTTTACTACTATTTCTTCCAATTGGTTTGTTTTTTATGCAATATATAGATTTTTTTGTTATAAATTAAAATAAAAGTGATTTTGATATAAGTTATTTAGAAATTATTTTTTTGGAGATTTTTAAGAAAAATATAAGTTATTTTGTGTTTTTTTAAAAATTATAAAAAGTGAGTTTTAATACATAATTCTCTCCGGACCTTTCCTTTAATATTATGTTCACTTTTCCTCATTCACCTAAGAGAGAGTAGATTGGAATTTTTTTTTTTTTGTTTATAATTACTCCACTACGTCAATTTTCTTTTCTTTTATTTGAATAATTAGTTTTCGCATAAATTCAAATTTTCTTTCGAGTTTGTTTTTCATGATTTCGTTGTTTTAGTGTGTAGTGTTGATTTGTTCGTAATCTTGATATGATGTTGTTTGTTTTTTTGTTTTGTTACGTTGTTTGTTTGATTTAGATCAACATATAAGTTTCAATCAATTACATATACATTCAGCCAATGACTAATATTTAGTCATCTCAACGCTACATATGGAAACATGTTAATTCACTTTGATTTTGTCATATTAAATATTTTGTCGTTTTATGTTATTAATATAAATGTTATGAATTTATTCTCAAATTCATTATTTTCAATTTTAGGGACATTGAATTTGTGTTATTTCAATATATTCTACTAATTTTAACTAAATAATTTTTTTTAGCAAAAAGAAATATAAAGAATGATTTTGTATTTTTCTCTATGATAAAAATGAATTGCTTCAAAAACTATAATAAAAAATAATTCCTAATTTTCAGCACAAATACCATTTTTTAACAAAATATTTATAAAAAAAGTTACACACATAGCTAAAATATCAAAAATAATTTTTAATTAAATAAATGATTTTCTATCCGAATAATCCTAAACAAACACATTGTTCTTTCTCCCTCTAAAATAACTCAAAGTCCAGCTCTATGCCAACCAAGCAATCATGATCACAAATTTAGCTATATGTTGGATAATCATATTTGTACATTGGAACTCATGAAACACTTCATTACTTAATATATAACCATCTAGTTATAACAGTATGGTGTAACTCGTGTATATCTATCTACTCTGTAGTAATAGATAATGTTTCTTTAATATTTGAAATTTGATCATAAGTCCACCCCTGCAGTTATTGAGATATGATGATTGAATTCTTATAAATTAGAAGTCAATTGATTGATTATGGGGGATATAAATCAACATTATTTATTCTCTATTCCAATTTGTCCCTTTATAGCAAGTAGCGTGTATATAATATCTAGTTTGTTTCCAAACCTCTAGGTTGATTTGAAGTATCTTTAAAGTAAGAAGAACAGGGTAAATTTGTTATGGTCCATCTTCCAAAAAGTGGATCTTGAGTTTGTTAAGTGACAGGCAATTTGAATTGAGTTGTTACTAATATATTTTGAATTTAAAATAATGAATATAATTATTGAGCATTTTATGTTTTCGTTAATGTAAAAGATACTAAACCTCGTAAATATTGTGAGTTTTTTTTTTTCATTGACTTCTTTGTGGCGTGTGTTCCATCTAAGATCTTGTGTATGTGCATAATTCTCCAATCACTCCTACAATGCGATATGAGCAACTAAGTGTTACTATTGCAGGAAGATGAATCATGTGCAAGCGAGATGTGCGCAGACGCAGGAAGACTTAAAGAGATTAAGAGAAATGAATAAAGATAATGAAAACTCTTAAACCAATGTGGTAAGGACAACGAGATATAAAGATATATTCTAGCAACAATTGACGAGGTTATCGAATCAAAATGGGTTGATTGTTTCTACCGCCATAAAATACTTTTGCTGAGACCGAGCAATGTTTTACACCTTGAAGACTAGTGGAGAGTTTGTCCAATTGATGATTTGAAATAGTGATAAAATACATGTTGAAGGTATTGAAGTTTGAGAGTGAAACTTCGTCACAATGTCATCCAAACTTTCTATATAAATGTCAAATATAATTTCTTTGGGTGACATGATGTCGTAGGGGTACAAATTTATCGGTTCAACTAACAAAATATATGTGATGCCGCACATATCGAGCATTGTTACACATTTTAGATTAGGTCAAATTTTGATAAACAAAAATAGATGTATGATGAACTTTTGTGCGAATAAATGTAACTAATTGATCAATGACACATTTTTCTGTCATATAATTAGTCTTTTAGAATTTTCTATATTTTTTTATGTAAAAGATATTAATTAGCATAATAATTAATTGTCCACATTTTTCCGTATATAGTTTAAAAGTAAATTATAATTTTTATTTTTGAATTGCCTTCAAATTTTAAGTAAAATTTCTTAATTTATATATTTATGATAAAAAATTATCTCGTATATAATTTTTTTTTCTTTCTAAAATTACAATTTTTGAATTATAATTTGTCTCAACTTTTATCTATAAGATATTTAAGATATACGATGATATATCAATAAACACTTTTTAATTTATTGATTAATGATAAATATTTATTCTTTATATGGTTTTGCAAAGTAAATTATAATTAATGTATTATAGTTTTTTATTATTATATAATTTTAAACTTTTACTTTTCTAAGTACTTTCATTTTTTTTTTGCTAGTCTACTCATATGAGTCAATTGGGACAAAAATGAGATGAGAAAACTACTATAGAGAAGGACAAAAATAAAAATTTATGTTGGGCCCAAGATACATGACCCAAATCATACAATATCATCATATTCATATACACCTTGCTAATTGTATAAAAAAATAAGCTATCTATTCAAATTCTCTTCTTTTTTTGGACAAAGAATAACAAGTTCTCTTTATTTTTTTTAAGTTCCTTTTTCGTTGTCTCCTCCTTATGTTTTATTATTGGTCTCTATTGAGTGATCTTTTATTTGTAAATTCTCTTTCTCCTCATTCCTAAATGCTTCTTTCACTCAGATATAAAATGTTTTTTTAATAGAAGTTTGACCTGCAAAAAATAATACACATTAATTCAAAACAAAAAACATCAAGCATAAATTATAAAAAATCTAACTATAGAGAAGTTAGATTAAATTGAGCTTTAGTTAAGATAACAAGGAGTAATGAGTTCATATTTCAACCAAAAAATATTGATATGATTTTACTTACTTCTCCATCAAATTTTGAATTACCACAAACCTAATGACCGAACAATAAATGATGTAATATTTTTTAAGGCTTATTTTAAATAATATTAATATTTGTAAAAACTAATTTCATGTTTCTTTAATAAACATAATAACCATTAAATATAAAGAAAAGTTTAATTGATATATATTGTTAATATAAAAAAGTTTATACATGCATACTAATTATAAAAATTTGCTATTATAACTTTGGAAGAACATAATTCAAATCTCAAACGATAAACTTACATTTATTAATAGTAATAATAATTTTCTCATAACTAATTTTTTTATTTAAATAACATCTCACCACATAAACATATGTGGATATATCTTATTTTAATAAATATTTGTTGTAATAAGATATATACCATTTTAATATAAAATAGTGAGTTATGATTGGTTAGACCGCAAAAGAATTAAATCCTAAAAAAATATTCAGAGAAATCCCCACTAAAATATATTTTAAAAATTTAAAACCTTTTACATATGAGAGCATACGTTGATAAACCTAAAACCCTAATTTTGCAATTTGCAGTGTGTTCTCTGTAGTTTATGGGTCGGCGAAAAAACAAGAATCAGAACAACGAAGAAGACACAAACATGGCCATGAACAACAACAACAACAATAACCAAAACCACCTTCGATTTCAAGATGCTGATGAAGTAATCGAAGATGCTGCTGAGACATCTAACCTCGACCAATCCATGTGTGGCTGTGACCTTGATGATTCTGATGGAAAAACTAGCGCTGATTATTACTTCGATTCTTACTCTCATTTTGGTAATTTTAATCAAGTTACATGCTTTTTCTTTTTGACCTAATTTTTTAGCCTTTTTTTATTTGCTTGTATTTGTTTTTAAATAAGTAAATAAACTTGTATTAACTAATTTTATTTATCTTTTTGTGTTTGCAGGAATTCATGAAGTAAGTGTGCTCAACTTGGATGCAGCTTCATGTTGTGTTGAAAGTTCAATTTTATTTTTGTCTTTGATTTGAAGCTTGTTTAAATATTTTTAGGACTTCAAAAATATTAACAAAGATCAAATTTTTAACTTTTTTGCATTATATTTAAGAAAAAGTTTTTTTTTTTTCATTTATTTGTTGTTTTCTAGTTGTTGAGAATTGGTTTTACTTGGCTGTGTTTGGAAGTCCAAACCGCTAGCTTACTGGAGATAGCTTAAAATGTTTAACTTTGTATGATTGAAGTAGAGCTGTTTTGTAATGGTCATTCTCTCATGAGCTTATAGCGTTTTTCACTAACTTATATTGTTTTTTGATATAGTACCTCAAGTGTTGTTTGAGTTTATAGCCGTATCTTAATTAAAATAATATTAATATTAATCAATATTATCTTCGTTTGTCATTTTATATTTACCAGTTAAATCAACAGCTAATTTGATCAAACACATTAAATTCAATCTGCCAGTTTATCCTCTACTAGCTAGTGTATCTGCCATCTGCAGCCTATTTTGTTAAGTTTTCAAAAAGGGTTTATTTATTTATTTATTTATTTATTTATTTATTGTTTTCTAGTTAGTTGTTAAGAATTTGTTTTTATATGTTTTTTATTTTTCTAAATGGTGTAAGTACATTGAAAGCATTGGCTGCATTTATGTATTGTATACTTTTTTATTTTGCATGTGATGCTCTTAAGGGATGCAGGTTTTTTCATGCTTGATGCTGAAAGGTATGTTCTAACCAGTTTTTAATTACAGGAAATGTTGAAGGATTCTGTAAGAACCAAGACATATCAAAATGTTATTTATCAGAATAGGTTTTTATTCAAGGATAAAGTAGTTCTTGATGTTGGTGCTGGGACTGGGATTTTATCACTATTCTGTGCCAAAGCAGGGGCAGAACATGTCTATGCTGTGAGTTTTTTTCTTCCTTTTTATCATTCTTGTGTTCTCAGTCATGATGTTCTATTGATATCTGGAATTTATAAATTGTCATGTATTCCAGATTATTTTCAAATAAACCATTTTAAATTTTAAAAACTCAGGTCGAGTGCTCTGATATGGCGGACATGGCTAAGGAGATAGTTGAAACTAATGGTTACTCTAAAGGTTGGTATCATCGATATATTTTATATTTTCATTTTCAGTATATTCCCTTTTGGTAGATAGATTAATTTTGAAAGCCACTCACTATAATTACTATAATGTTATTTTCTACAGTTATAACAGTTTTGAAAGGGAAGATTGAAGAACTTGAACTTCCAGTTCCTAAAGTTGATATAATCATTTCAGAATGGATGGGATATTTCTTGTTGTTTGAGAATATGTTAAATTCTGTGCTCTATGCACGTGACAAGTGGCTTGTAAGTTATATTTTCGTTATTGTTGTGTTGATAATTAGTTGATTATATATTTTGCATGTACTAGAATCTGGTGGTTCTCAATTTGATTTTTCTTCTTTTTGCATAGGTGGATGGTGGAATTGTGCTACCGGATATAGCATCTCTCTATCTTACTGCAATTGAAGATAAAGACTACAAAGAGGATAAAATTGAGTGTGAGTTATTGACCTCTTGCTAAATATGATTATGAGTCTTCTATACTTGGAAAGATGTCCAAACCAATACTTGTTAAATTTTCTTTTTAATTATATAATACTTTCATTTTACATATCAGTTTGGAACAATGTATATGGGTTTAACATGAGCTGCATCAAGAAGCAAGCCTTAATGGAGCCTCTTGTTGACACAGTTGACCAGAATCAGATTGCAACAAACTGTCAGCTACTAAAGGTTTGTAGTTGCAGCTCTTATGATGCTTTAATGTTTGATGTACCTTGCATTGTATGTTTCATATAATGTCTACAATGTTAAATTTTTTATTTTAGATTCAGGCCAATAATTTCTTGTTAGAATTGCAAGATTTGCACTGACTGGTTCTTCTTTGTTCAGACAATGGACATCTCAAAAATGTCTTCAGGAGATTGTTCATTCACAGCACCTTTTAAGCTTGTAGCTGCCCGTGACGATTTTATTCATGCTCTTGTGGCATATTTTGACGTATCATTTACAAAGTGTCATAAATTGATGGGATTCTCAACAGGTCAATTTCTTTCTACTTCAGTTCTTTATATTTGTGGTTTGGTTCTGTCTCCTTAATATTTTGGTGTTATTATCTATCAATCCATGGTAATTAATACTGTAATTTATACATTCAACTCTGCCTCTTGATAAAGGCCTAAATGATTAAATACTTCAAAGGAGAGAAGGGGTGAATATAATTGGAAAGGATGAACATTGAAGTGATTTATTGATTTTTTTTATAATTTGCACGTAGAAGTATGAACATATTTGCTTTTAACTCTAAACTAAAAAGAACTGGCATTGCTTCTGAAACTTTGTTGCATGTATGCTGAGAATTGTTTGTTGAAAACGTGTATGCAAGAGTTCTGTGAAGAGTCTGTGTTAGTCGTTCTGTCTTTGTTGTGGAGAGTGTGGTCTCACCTATTTGTGCATATATATGCAGGGCCAAGATCACGGGCTACACATTGGAAACAAACAGTCCTATATTTGGAAGATGTTTTGACCATTTGTGAGGGGGAGACAATTGTAGGGAGCATGACTGTGGCTCCGAATAAAAAGAATCCTCGGGATGTCGATATAATGCTCAAGTATTCATTGAATGGCAGGCGATGCAATGCTTCAAGGGTTCAGTATTACAAGATGCGTTGAGTCTAGTTTTATTGAGTCTCGCTTTAACTATGCACTCTAATTTTGTGAGATTTTGAAAACAATTAGAAGCTCCCAATTGAGGATTGTATCTTTGATTGTTTTTTCATTTGAATTTTTTCTCATCTGTTCTCAATTCTGTTTTGGTCCCTTCTGGATGTAACGATGAAATTTGAAAATCTATTTATTGTTTGTCCAGAAGACGATTTCAACAACTATATTGCCTTAAGTCCGCCAGTTTGCTAGTGTCGTTACTTTTATTTTTTGACACCATCACTGGATGATAATGACCCTCAGACCATGTGGATTACTTGAAATAGTTTCTGTTTATGCTGTAATCTAATGTTCAAATGGCGAAAGATTTAGGCTTTGTTTGGATAACCAACTTATTTAACAGCTTATTGCTTAAACTTTTTTACGTTTTGTTTAGATAACTAACTTATTTATCAGCTTATTGCATAAACTTTTATAGCATAAGCACTCATGTATAAAATTTATTTTTACTTTACAAGATAAGGTAAAACAAAGTCAAACTGTTTTTATATAAGATATACGTGTTGTTTTCATAAGTTATTTTGGATAATTTATGAAAATTAACTAAAAATTGCTTATGGACATGCAATAATTTTTTCCATAAGTTTTTTCAAACAATTTCACGAGTCTTTATGATAGTAAATAAATTCAAATAAGTCAATTCAAACAGACCTTTAAGTAGTTTTCGCCAATTCTCAACTTTGTTTATGATCATTCGATAATAACTTTATTTAATACTGATTATTGAGGCAATTTTGTCAATTTTTTTCTATATGCAAGAGATGGGTTGTTATATAAAGTTATGAGTATTTCATTTCATATGATGTTTTACATTTTACAATATTAACTATATTTTGCCAATGTATTTTTTTATTAGCATGTTTTTCTTCCTCTTCAACATTAATAAGAGAATGTAAAGGTTATATTTAATAAGAGATATTAACTATTTATTTTAGTGAATGTGTCGATCTTATTTAACATGCAAAAATATTTAACATATGAGAAATTTAAAACAATTTTAGTAACTAGTAGGATTAGAGTTTTCTTGATTCTATTAACACCAACAAGGAAGTTCAGATATGGTGGTGAAACACAGTAAATTGAGTGACAAAATTTTCATAAAAAAAAGATGTCAATGAATCTCAAAGTGGGGAAGGGTGAATGATATACATCCACCCTCACACATAATTGCCTCACTAATAAAATACATGTAGATACCAAATCCTTGATTGGAATATGAATCATTCAAATTGGTGATTGTAAAGTTCTCATTTGATTGCTTCCAAATATTCCTACTTCCAATCTGTCTTGTGTGTAGTACCTGTAACCAAACATAGTGAAAATATCTTGAAGTTCTTTCCATAATCAGAAGATGCAGGGTTAGTTTATTGAGCTCTAAAGCTCCGACTTCGAACTCTTCTTGGAGGAGGTTGTCTTCTTTCCCTTCCACCACCGTCGTATATGATTGGAAACTTTGGTTGCGTGTTTCTTAAGCGTTGCACTTGTGTCCACTATTCCTTTTTTTATCTTCTGTTTCCAGTCGCCTTTTTTATTTTCTTTTGATCTCAAAACTTTTCCCTACAAGTTGCAGTTTTATTCCAAACATCAGTTATTATTTAACATTTTAAGTCAATGCAATGTAATCTTAGAAAAACACATTTCTATCATTATAAATGAAATATATAGTTGTACCAATTTCGAGGGAAAGTCTGCCTCATCGTCATCCTCATCCTCATCATCGTCATCATCATTTTCAGCACCGAAATTATTCTTCATTAAATCATCTCTTGAGTACATTTTCATGCCGGGTGCTCCTGGCATGCCCTAAAGTGAGAATCGAGTACGGTATGATCATAATGTATTATTACTTGGAACATAATGCATCATGGAAAGTCATGTAAAGATGTAAAAGGAGAGAAAAAAGCGAAATACCTCCATAGATTTTAGTAGTTTTTCCATTTCAGCCTCCTTCGAAGACTTCGCAACAAATGGTTCACCAGGAGTCCTGTCCTGTAACACACAAATTGACCTTTTGATGACAACATAAGCAAAAAGATCTTAGGATGGAACTGAAACAGTTTTCCTTTGCACAATGCTCAACTTTCTTTGTTTTTAATTTTTATGATGGTGTTTTCATTTTCTTGATTGACAATGAATCCTATAAACTCAAGTTGATAGCTTCATAAAGTGCATGAACCATACAATACCAAGCAAGAGAATAATCATAGTGTTACAAAACATGGAGATTATCACAAACTTAATACTACAGAAAATAAGATTAAACATATTTATCACAAACCTGAATAAGTTAATTTTATCAAAGTTTACCTTAGGGACAGGTGGTGGCTTGGTATTGCATGCTTTACTAAGGTCTTTGCATAGATATTTGATCAATGAGTCAATATCAGGCTTGGAACTATATAGATATTCAGCAACATCAGTATCAGAATATCCCATAACCTGCAAATATCAAATTACTAATTTAGGAATCACAAAACCAACAAAAAATTGGAAGTGAAAATAGTTGAAACTTGAAATATACAAATACATAACCAGCAGAGAAAGCACAATTTAAATCATGAATGGTACAACATCAACAGTGTTCTAAATTGAAAGAGAGTTAACAAACATCAATGAAACTTGTACCTTTAATTCTCCTATAATTTTTCTGTTTCAGAACCAACAGAGAAAAAAGGTGTATAATTCATTGGTAACAAAGAGATGAAAAAAGTATCATACATCTTGACAAGCACGCTCAATTGTCTTGCATTCAGAATTGCACTGTCCTTCAGAGTCATGCTCCTCCAGCTGATATAAACACCAAAAAAATGGCATTGCAATGTCAAACTATAAAACAATATTTCCACTAAGGCACAAACCAATGAGCATCTATGAAGTATGGATACCGACGTGTACATTGGACACAACATTAACACTGACACATCAACATAAAAAATAATTTGAAATAAAAAACTAATTGAATGTAATCAATGTGGACACACCTTCTATCAGAAGTGTCTCTGCTACATAGATGATCATACATTATGACCATTGATCACAAGGGTCTAGTGCAAGTAGTTGGTGTGCATTGTGTCAGTGTTGTAAACTCTATGATACCGAATTCGATTAATACTCTACAAAAAATTGATCATAATTTATACATATTGAAAAGTTGGATCCTCTTACCTCCAACCTATCTTCTTTTTCAACAATATCTATACGCAATATCCAATCAGCTTCAACCTTTTTCAGATTACAAACATTCTCTGCTATCTCAATGATCTGATACTCCGAGATCTAACAACAACAAAAAAGTGAAAAACAATTAAAGTCCAAGCCAACCAAACAAAAAAACCAACACAACAATGAAGCACAAAATCAAAAATAAAAAACCTTCTTGGGAGAAATCTCAGCTTTTTTGTTCTGAACTTGCTGATACAACTGTTTAGCGAGTATCTCACAAACTTGACACTTTATATAAGGTATATCCTCTTTTCTAGCGATCCCAACAGGTTTTTTGGAACAGTGTGAGAGAGGAATCCATGCTGCAATAACCACTGATACAACTAGAAACCAATACACACCCTTCATGTTCCCAACAACAAACACAATCTCACACACACCCAACAAGGAATCGAACAATAGATCCTTAAAAAGATGAAATTTTTCAACAAAACTTGGAGAATGATTTGGTGGGTAAGTGAGTAACACACCAAAAAAATAACCAACCAAAACCTTATTATTAATCTCGTCGAAAAAAAAAAACCTTATTATTAATATTAATTAATATATACGTTAATGTTTCATAAAAAATACATTTTTTCATATGTGATTGGTCCACGTAAGAAGAAAAAAGTGGGTCCCATCTTCTCAACCAATAAGGTTTAAGATAACACGTAATACACCTTCAATTTAAGATTCATATTTCGAATTTTCCCATGAAAAAAAAAATCTAATTTTTCTTTAGTCAATGCAAAAAAACTAGACCCACAAAAAAACCAGAATATGGCCCAAACCCGAAATTGAAACCATGATAATAACTTGTAAAAAATGCCTCTTCTGATAAACCCTAAAACCCTTAAAGAGAGATTTTGACCTAAAAAAACAACCCTTTTGCTTGCACAAAAAAAAAGCCCTTTTGATTCTGTCTTTGTTTTCATGGAAGTAACAGGTTTGATTCCTCTTGTGGGTGAAAACTATGACCTAAAGATGAAAAATTCCATGCAAGATATTTTATCTGAGATTTCCAAAGAATCCCCAAATTTTTCTCATTTTGTGGATGCATTTTATGATTTGATGCAAGCCAAAGTTGATCCACCTTTTGAAGTGATATGGGTCTATGCTGCAACCAAATTTGCTTACCGAAATTTTGAAAAAGGTGATACATTGGATCGAATTTTATCGGCAAAAGGATTGTTTCAGTTGTTATCTTCATGTTCTGTTTCTGCTGGTGCTTCAAAGAGTGTTGCGTTACTTGCCCCTGTTGTTTTTGTGGTGCAAAAAGTGGTTTTGGAACTGTTTGGAAAAGAGTTGAAATTGAAAAGGGAGAAGAAAGCAATGAGGGAAGTGAAATCTTTGGTCGATGTTATTCTTGGGTATATGAGTGTTTGCTGTAGTGAAATTTCTGGCGAGGAAAATTTTGATTTGGTTTTGGGTTTTAATAATTTGGCTTGTCTTTGGGTTGGAAAAGATGATGGGTTTGAGTCTTTGTTGCCTCTTGTGAGTAGTGGTGTTTGTGGTTGGCTTTGTGCTAGCGAGTTTGATGTTGGTTACTTGGCTGGTGCTGTGATCATGGAAGTGTTTTTCCTTAAATTGTGTTTGTCTTTTCATTTGGAATTGTCAAAGGATGAATTGGAAATTAACCTCAAGAGTTGGATTGTTGGCTCAATAACTAGCTTTCAGAATGTGTACTTTTTGGGTGAGGTTTTGTTTTTGGTTTAAATTTAAATTTCCTGCTACATTTTACATTTGTTATGACTTATTTAGATTTATTTATTTGAGCTTATCTATAGATAAAAACCCTTGTCAGACCGTTTTGGAGACCTTATAGATTATAGAACCAACTTATGTCATGTCTATAAGATGTGAGAACTCATTCCACAAACTCTTTAGGATACCTTGTGAAAACCGGTTATAGGCTATGTTTGGATAAACAACTTATAGCATAAACACTTATAGTATAAGCTCTTATGTATAAGCTATTTATATAACATAGCGTTGTAGCATAGCGGAATTTGAACAAATCGCTATTGCTCCGCGAAACACTATTTAGTACAAAGTGTTGTCAAATAGCCACTATTGCGGCGCTAGAGCACTATAGCATTGTGGAATTTGAACAAACTGCCATTTTCAGTGATCCGCAATTGACAACACTGAATAAAGTCAACGTTTTTATATAAGCTATCAAGAGAAAATTAGCTGAAAAGATCTCATGAACATTTTGTAAGCTTTTATTATAAGCTCTCCCAAACAGACGCGCAAGTGCTTATACCAGTAGATAAGCTCAAGTAAGCCAATTCAAATAGACCTTATAACCTATATGAAAATAATTTTACTTAACTTTCTATTTTGTTATAGAAATAGCTTAACTAAGCTGTCTATTCAAACAGGGCCTTAGCCTTATATTTGTTTTAAATCTTTTCATTGATGAACTAATTTGGATCATGGATAAATTCCATTGAACACACTTGATAATTTAGTTTCTAGCTTTATTGAATTGTGTTTCTCATTTTTGTTGTCACTTGTTTAATGTGGATTTAACTTTTGTGCAATCAGAGCTTCTAATGAGGACAACATTAGAGACACCTTTGCCACTGATCTCAATATTGGTTAGTATTTCATCCTTGTCATTTCTTTCATCCTTTTTTGCAAAACAACATTCAAATATTTGTTTCAAGTCAATTATGTAAGCCATTGAAGTTGTTCACATTTGGATATGTCTGTGCAGAAACCTGAAGACGAAATTCTGTTGAGGAAAGTTCTATTTGATGCTGTACTATTGGTAGAGTACCCTTTCCTCTATCAAAATGCCATGCACATAAAAAATCTTACCTTGACCAGATTGATTACTACTCATGAAGCTGTAGAGTATTTTAGGTATGACAAATTAGTTATTGTATTATGTATTCTACACTCGCGCGCACACACACATATATTATATCGATTAATAATTAATATCGATTAATGGTTTGTTGTAGGGAACTTGATCAGAATAGAGTAATCTCTTATATTAAGGCTTTTTCTTCTTCCAATATACCTTCACAAATAGTTAAATTGGTTACAAGCCAGAATGGTCTCGACGAAAAAGCGGGCGCGGCAAATGGATTATCACCAAAAGCTCTTATAAGTAAGTAGATCTGGCTCTGCTAATATCTATGGATGTAGAAATGGTATTCACTATTCAATGCAATTACAGCTAACATATTTCATAATAATTCATTCTAGATTGGTTGTTGAGCCTTGAAAATCGAGGACTTTTCGTTTTCGAAGACGATATTTTAAAAAGCCACGCTAAGTTATCTCTTGATATTTCCCACACGGAGCAACCGACCAGTGCCTTGGACAGCAAGATAACAGACGATGGCCTTTTTTACGTCGACAATGTTGGAGAAGAGGAGAATACAGCCGAGGAGGATAAACAAAACGATACAATTAGCGATGCGTTTGTAGCAGCCGCACAAACTATGAAGTCAAAGGACAATGAAAGTCGAAAACGAAAAGCAAAAAGCAAAGGAAAGAAGATTAAATTTGTTAAGTATGACCTACTTCAAAACTCTGTTGGTGTCAAAGCTGGAACTTCAGCCCCAACAAATGATAGTTCAAGTGGTGAGAGTGAAGTGGAGGATCCAAATTCAAATTCAGATTCAGATTCCTAAGTTAGAGTTACAAACTCATAGTTCAGTTTTGTCATATGATTATTGTATTTTCCTGTGCTTGATAATTTAGTTCAAGGCAGGCTGTAACAATTTTTGGCCGAGTCACATTTCATTTACATCAGAACTATCTTAATCTGTTGTGTGTAGTTAGTATTTCATTATTATTATGATTATGATATTAAAAGCTAAATTGAAAGAATTTACTTAAAGAATAGAAGAATAAAAAAAATTATTCTCCAATTTATTTCACCAATTTCACTATTTAAAATTTAAAATAAAAGGAAGTAGTTATTACAAATAAAAAATTTAAACTGCATCAAGAAGTTTAACTGTTTCTATAGCGCAATTAAAAAAAATAGATAGAGACATAAGTGTAGATGTCTAGATGCTAATTAAGATAAATATTGAAGAGCAATTTTATTGTCTTGTAAAAAAAATAAGTATTTTAGATTTTTTTTAATGTGTATTGGATCATGATTTGAAAGGATTTTTAAAAAAACAATGTTTAACTTTGAAGATGGTAAAAGCCAGAATAGTTAATGATATTAAATAATGTTGAACTTTTATCAATTTATCTGAAACTTCAAACTAAATACTAAATTATTAAATTAATGATATTTCAAGTATATGTTATAAAAAAAAAATCAATTAAATTCAACAGCATTGTCACACAATTATTGTTTTTGACAGTTCGATTTTAATCAAAATCTAAGATTTTCTATATTTATTGAGAATAATATACTTAAATATCTATAAAATATTTTATTTACATTTATATTTAAATTTATATAACATATCATTAAGATAAATAATTTATATTTAGATTCATGATTTGTTTTTTAAATTAAAGTTATGATTTTTTATATTATAATTTAACAATATATTGAATAAAAGTGTATATGAAATTTGAGAAAGAAAAAAAGCTGCGCAGACAATAAAGAATCGAGTTGGTGTATGAGTTGGGGGTTGCTGGTTGGATGTTCAGAAAAAACACAGAGAGAGACGCACCTGCCTAAGTTAAGCATCAATTCAATTCAATTCAATTTGCGTATTCTTGTTTCCAAACGACTTGTTTCGTGTCAATCCAAATCTATATTCAATTTCTCTCTCTGAATGGCAAATCAGAGAGAGGACATGCTCGATCACGTGCCTCTTTTCGCCAAGGAGCTTCTCGCCGGTGGCCTCGCCGGTGGTTTTGCCAAGACCGTCGTTGCTCCTCTCGAACGCGTCAAAATTCTCTTTCAGGTTTTCTATTCTTACTTTTTACTCTTATCATAATCTCTGATCTGTTTCTCTCACATCTATATCTTCAATCTAACTAACTCTAACTAACTCACTTCAATGGTTAGTTACTTACTTAGTTTGTTATTTTTTACTAGAGATAATAAAGTTAGTTAGAAATATTTAGTTTGTTAAATAGAGCTATATTCTAAGGAATTTTCTTATGTATCAAATTCTCAGACTTATTTTCAATATGAGATGCATCTCAAATTCTATGATTCTATGGTTTCTAACAATAATTTTGAGTAAACATCTCAATTTTGTGTTATAATTTTCACTTCATTCGGTTCTCATGTTTTTGGTACTTTTTTGTAGTGTTTTTCGCGTTATATACACTAGTATAGTAAAGATCGTGAGCGAGATTGCGCGAATGTTGGGAGAAAATGGCTTGAAACAGATATATGAAATTTTGTCATGTGTCATTAGTGAATGAGTTATCTTAAACTAGATGAATAGATAGATAAATCAATATCATTCTTTGCAGACCCGAAGAACCGAGTTTCATAGCACAGGACTGTCTGGATCAGTTAGCAGAATCGCCAAAACCGAAGGTCTTTTGGGCTTTTACAGGTAGACAGAAATCTTAGGTGCTTTTTTATCTTCTATTAAATAATCAGAATCACCCATGTGAAATTATTTGCAGGGGTAATGGAGCAAGTGTGGCAAGGATTATTCCTTATGCAGCTCTTCATTATATGTCCTATGAAGAATACCGCAGATGGATTGTGCTAACTTTTCCTAATGTTTGGAAAGGTCCTACCCTTGATCTTATGGCAGGCTCACTCTCTGGAGGGACAGCTGTACTTTTTACTTATCCGCTTGACTTAATTCGGACTAAGTTAGCTTATCAGGTAAAATATATTTTTTTTATCAGAAATCAAATCAATTGTGATTATGTGAAGTGTAAACTACACTGCATTTGAAACTGAAACTGCAGGTTGTTAGTCCAACAAAGTTGAATGTTTCGGGGATGGTAAATAATGAACAAGTTTATAGAGGGATCCATGATTGTTTTTCAAAAACATATAAAGAAGGTGGCATTAGAGGTCTCTATAGGGGCGTAGGTAAGTGTTTGTATTAATCTGCTTGTGTCTGTCTTCGATTGATAATTTAGTATTGTATTTCATTGTTGTATTGATATTGTAGAACTCTTATGTTAATCATGGTCACAGCTCCAACACTCTTTGGAATATTCCCATATGCTGGTTTGAAGTTCTACGTCTATGAGGAAATGAAGCGTCATGTCCCTGAGGAGAACAAGAAAAGTATCATGGCGAAACTCACATGTGGATCCGTGGCCGGTTTAGTGGGTCAGACCTTCACATATCCTCTTGAAGTTGTCAGGAGGCAAATGCAGGTAATTCACTTTAACTGATCGGCCAGAAATTATGTATGTATATCGAGTAACATGATACAAAGTTGACACTGCTCGACTAGGTTCAAACTCGCGGGGCATCTAATGAAGCCGAATTGAAGGGGACTTTGAGATCTGTTGTTTTGATTGCTCAAAAGCAAGGCTGGAAGACCTTGTTTTCAGGGCTGAGTATCAATTACATAAAGGTGGGAAGAATAATAACACATTAAAGCAACTAACACTCTAGAACCATTATGTATAATTAAGCATTGTTTTTTCCCCTGTAATTCAGGTTGTTCCATCTGCAGCCATTGGGTTCACAGTTTATGACAGTATGAAATCATTTTTGCGAGTACCGTCAAGAGATGAAGCAGCAGTTGAAGTGGTAACTAACAAAAGAATCGCCCAACCATCCTCACAGTACTAATAAGCTCTTCTAACTCCTAACAGGCTTCAAACTAGCTTCTTCTTCTCATTCTATTCACATTATTCTTAACATATTATTTTAGATGCACATTGCATTCTTACTGATTGTACAGAGAGATAGAGGTCACTATACCAAGAAACCATACCTTGATTCAGATCTCATTGATTTCGTTATTTAAGTAGGTAATAATGTGTATGCTGTTTAGACAGTACAAACTATGTAATGTTTGACATATAGTCACATCCATTCACTGTATTTGGTTTATTTTGAGCAGCCCATGAATTTCTCTATCTAATTATTTTTGGCTATTTTAGTTCTCAGTTCAACAAGAAATGATCAATAAGATATCCACAGAAACTTATTCAACATTGCAACATGCTTATGAAAAGAGGAAAGGCAAATTATGCGTGTTACTATTTCTTAAATGATATTGGGAAAATATAGTGAATCTACACACTCCATCTATAATGATATTGGGAAGCAATACACTTGCTAATAAAGGGGAATTGGCTTGCTAGTTAGCCTTTGATACTTGAAAACTTCATACTTTGAATTTTACAAATAATTACTCCATCTATCTCATATTAAGTGTTTGTTTAAGATTATTAACATTTCTTAAGAAAATCACGGACTAAAATTTATGACAAAATGAACTTTATTGACTAAAATACTTTTATAAATAAAGTGTTAGTGAAGTATTATAATCAAGTGAATTGAAACACAATAAATAATAGTATTAGAAAGTAAAATCATGTTTTATTTTTATTATAAAATGATAAATAATAAAAATAAAAACATTATACGATTAAACATTATAGATGTGACAGTTAATATGAGATGGAAAAAGTATTTCATTTAATTTGATACAACCACTACAATGCTACATAGAGACCCATTGATACTGAAAATGAAAGTCTAATTGTACCTTGTTATTTTTATCCTTTTATCCCCTTAAATTGTCATGCAATTGCAAAGCTAAGAAGTTAATAATAGCGTTTGGGTTCACCAATTTTTTAATTTAAAGCAGAATAAAGGATATCCTTATTTTGGTACTCCCCTTGGTCACAATTTGGACCCATGTACAACAATAGTGGACTTTGTTGATATTCATTCAAGATGACACAAAACTAGAATTGACCAAATACTTTCATAAATCCCTATCCATAATCCTCTTGATTCCTAATTTGTTCATTAGAATGAACACATTATGTAGGAACAAGAAAATGGCCTTCATCTTGACTGTTCATCCAAAGTAAAGGTGTAGTAGCCATTGCAAGAATAAAAACGAATCCACACGCCAATTTACGCTTTGTCTTTTGAAGCGGTTTATTCGTGAGAACAGTTTGTCGGTCACTTCTACTTTCAATAACCTCAGAAGGCCTCTGCATATCAACATCGCCTTGAAGGTCATCGGTTGATGAGACTGACTCTTGTCTGCCTTCATATTGCACATTACTGCATGAACTTTCGTTCTCTTTGCTATCATCATACTTGACATGATTTGCAATACCATTATGGTCATATTTCGAATAAGATGATGGACTCCAATCAATGTTGCCTGATGATAGACTCTTGAACCTTCTAATTGGTTTTTCAGAACAATCTGAATCGTCGTTTGCGTCTTGAAGAGAGCGAATGAGATTCCTTGGAGTGCTAAAGATTTGAATGCTGTCAACATTGACATGCGGGCGTGATCTCTGAGCACACGAAAGGATACATAAGCTTAGCAAATCATGAAGTTTCATATAATCCTCTAAAAAATCGGCATGAAATCAGAACTGATTTATGCTCATCATAAGCTTGTACTAAGTAATAATGCATCAAGTTTATGCAAATGCACAGAAGCATTATGATAAGTAAATGTAAGATACTCCCTCCATTCCTATTTATAAGAAAAAGCCTTGATGTAGCACTTTTTCTTATAAATAGGAACAAATTAAAGTATTACTGGTTCTCTTTCCATTGAGCTTATTTCAAAAGTACTGCAACAAAAGAATGATAATTCATAATAAAAGAAGTAAAATGCATTAACAATTCATTAATAGGAAACATAAATCAAAGTAATAGCAAATCAAACTAGGAATATTTAACAAGGGTAATAAATGTGACAAGCAGATTATATAGAACATGCAACTTTGTTCCCAAAATTATTAACTTTAATAGAATAGGACAAATATTTGAGACACTTACTAGGGGACTTGAATTGGTACTTCTGGACATTCCATCCCTAGGAGTTCTGATGTTGAAACCAGCAAATTCCTCAGTTAAATCTCCCCCTCCATTAGAAAACTTGTGATTCATAGTGTTCTCCAATAAGCCATTTCCAACCTCTCCACTTGAGAACAAACCATTCTTGAGAGACACATCAACACCTCCATTTTCACAACTCCAAAGCTTCCTATTAACACTTCTTCGTGAATAGTTCAAATTACGAGAAGGCTGGTACATTGAAATGGGAGACTCGACAAGGGATTCATGTCCAGGGAAAGAGTCAAAGGTACATGACTCCGGTGAATTAGATGTGGGAGTATGGTCTCCATTCCCCGATGAACTATCTCCCTCCATATAGTCTCTCCTACTAAAATTCGAGCCTGGTACCGAAGCAGGACTCTTGAAACCTCTCAATTTTTTGTCGTTGGCGACTTTCTTAGCTGTTTGCAAGGCTTCAAGTGCAGCGCCTTTGACATACGCCATTTTGTCAAATTGGCACTTCTCCATCGCTTCAATTACCTGTTCGACCTCCGAGAAAATACTCCGTGGATCTAAACATTTCATCAAGAAGTTCACCATTTGAATAGCCGCAAACTGCTTATGAGAACTCCCATCTGAAACCTCTCCACCAGCATTTAGTATCCGCAGCCCGGATTGTATGAGCAATCTAGCATATGCTTCAACAATCAAAGCATTACGCTTCGCTAAGGACATAACCAAATCCATATGCAAATTCGTCTGAGTAGACTTTCCCTCTAATGCCACAGCAACATTTTGACAAACCCTATTAACCATCTCATCAGAAGCAAATCGCCAATTATCCGAATCCACAAGAGCCTTCAAACAAAGGGCTGTACCACAACTCAAACTCTCCTGAGAACTCGTGAGGTAATCAGAAAGAGGCTTACAAATAGAATGAATTATATTCCTCTTATTCTCTTCAGGAGTAGTAGGTTCAATTCCATATCTTGCTACAGCTGGAACAACCTTGGAACAAGCCCGTTGAAGAGGGAAAGACCCTGCACTTGAAGCTAAAGTCTGAACTATGGACTGCATAATACTATCAATCATTGGAACAATTTTGACTCCATGAACCCTGGCAAGAACTTCATACAATGAAATCGTGAATTCTCCGGATAAAGTACCAGCTTCCTTCGTCTCGGAAACTTGAGCAAGAAAAATAGGAATTGTCCCAGAGTCCAAATCTTTCACATAAGACTTCAATGCTCTCATTGCAGACTTGCGACTATCGGCATCTTTGTCAAGATTTTCAAGCTCTCTTTTTAGAACAGGACTCAAATTCCTTCTCATTGTGGAACTAAAACAAAAAACAACAAAGTCAAATACAAAGCACCATGAACAAACACACAAAACATAGACCCCATTTCATATTAGAAATTCTTTATCAGAAATCCAGACAACCCCATTTAGCTCTTCAACTATCTTTAACTAAAGCTCAAAACTTTTCAAAACAACAAATTTAAAAACGACCAATCTCGCAAGTGGATCGGTTCAAAATTTCAAAATTGAAAAGAAAAATGAAAAACCAACTACATTGAGTTGAAAAGTTCATAACTTTACTTAAACAAAAACATAATTAAAGATTTAATCTTGCAAATGAATAGATCAAAAAACTCGAAACTAAATATAAAAAAATTCTGCTACCTGAAAACCCAGTTGTTCTATTAAACGAAAAATGTAATCTTTTCAAATGAAACATTCACAAAAACTGTAGGTAGAATGGAAAAGAAACGATTTTTTGTGAATAATAACAGAAAACAAAATCAGAATAAAACCCTCATAATTATAATAATGATTCAATTAAAAAATGTAACTTTAGATGTTTAAGAATGAAAAAAAAAAGATGAAGATGTTGAAGGTACCTTTGACTGTGCAGTGGAGTGGTAGTGTTTGACTGTTTGAATTTGAAAATTGTAGATTTTGATGCGTTTCAAATATTGGGGTTTTCAAATTTTAGCACAGAAAATGGTTTTGAAAATTGTTTAGACCAAATTCCACCGCTATCCTTTACTGTGTATGGTGGGGTCTGATTTGTAAGAGAGAGAGAGAGAGAGAGAGAACGGATAAATACAAAATTTCTTCTGTTTGGTTGTGAGAGAGAAACACAAAAAGAGAGAGAGACAAAAATCTGCAAAGAAAAGGGATATATTTAGAGTTAGCTGAATTTTTTATTTTCATTATTATCCTTCACTTTCTACTCACAAATATCTCATAAAATCACAAATATTTAACAAAATGGATCGGGTTGAGCTATCGGCCCACATTGATTGCAACAGAATAAGAAAACATTAGAAGCTCATAATCCAATAAGACTTAATTAAAATTATAAAAATATACTTAAATATGTCTTTTGTCAGATATTTTGGTGCACGAATATATCTTTAATTAGTCAATTTAGTTATCGACTGTATTTTTCTTTCGTTTATTTAGTTCACAAAATTATTAATAAAATATATATTTAGAGGTTTATTTGCAATTTCGACAAATCCAATGTAATGACAATGTCTTACACTTAGAGACAAAAAAAAATTTTATTGAAAAATAAAATATTATTGATTACAAGTTACCAAAAGGTCCAACTTTTTTAAAACTAAGTAACCAACTGCATGTACAAATGAGAGCTTGCACAGTTCCTAGGAGTAAACAGTTGTTTCTATATTTGTGCAAGATACATCTACCAATGCTAATTAAAGATTCAAAAATCACAATTGTAATTGGAATATTCATAATGTCACATGCCATTAAGACCATCATTGCAAGTTGAGGAAATCAAATCTTATTTAAAATAACTAAAACTAATCTTCAAAAAGGGTGTTTTGTTCAATGATGGCCAAACGAGTGAGATTGAGTGTCTTTTGATGCTCTAATAAAAAATGAGCTTGAAACTATTGTGTTTTGTTTGTGCATGCCTTAAAGAGCTCATACAAACCATATTCACCTATAAAGCTTATTAAACAAAAGTTTAAAAAGTCCAACTTTTATGTTGGGTTAATAACATCTCTAAGTGCAAGATTGACCAAATATTCACTTCAATATTTTATCAAACTTGTCCTTTATTCTGATGACTATAAATTTGATCACACTATCTCCACTATTAAAATTTTCACTTAATTTTCATCTCTATAAGTGCAACTCTTTTTAAAAAAAAACTCTATATAAGTGCAACTTGCATAAACTATAAGTTTGATTTTTGTGTAAGATAACCAAAATATTAAGTTTCTAATATTATAAAATGGGGCCAAAATTTTACACATCTTCTATGCTATTTCCTATTCTTCAATGCTTGGACAAATCTTGTAATTCTCCTCATTATAGCTCAAGTTAATGAATGCAAGTCGTTAGATGATGGAACTTTCCAAGTGTCGTGTATGTAGCATTCTACCAAGTGGACACATCCAAGCACACGAAACCACCACCTACATCACTTAAATGGACTTTTTCAATACACATTTTGAAGTCTCTCAACCTCACATAATTGACACTTTCTCGAATTTTATACAAAGCACCACTACCACCTTCAAACCAACTCGAACTATGAGATCCAAGATATGTGCACAACATTACACATGAAAGTGTTTACCTTTACATAACAATGCATCTTGCAAATTAAGCCTCCCTTTCAAAATAGTTATCATGTCATCTTTGGAAGATGAATTATCCAATGTGGGTGAAAATATGTTACCATGTATACCTCAATCCTTAAGAGCGTCGTATTGAGATAAAAACGTTTTTGATATATATTTTAATGGCAACAAACCATATGAAATAAATGATTAAGTTTTATGAATGACGATCTATTAATGATTGCACTTGAGTTTTATTTAAGGAACATAAATTGCATTAGTGGACAAGCAAGAAGCCGTTCACATCATCAAGTGCATAAGTATCTACTCAATAATGAAGAATCTCAAAAGCAATATATCATATATCAATCGTTCAAGAGAATGATTATTGCATCTTTAAAATATCATCTTCATGAAGAAAGTGTCCAATACATTCATACTTATACTAAAGTATCTCAGTGATACTTGATGGACAAGACACGACATGTCATATAATGGTCCAAAAAAAGAAAATGAAATCGTCGCATAAAAGAAATAAAACTGCAATTTAAAAACAAAAACATGAAGAAAAAAAATGACAAATAGAAATACATTGGATGGAAATTGTCTCAAAATTGTCGTTGTGTGAGACGTCAATTATTTCTTGTCATAACTAGAAATTGTCGAAAACAGTCTTCTTATGGTTTGCTAAAAGCCACGTAAGAAGTTCACATACGTCGATAATAACTTAACTATATATGTCATATATTTTCATACGGTTCAATAACATATTTCGATTGAGATACTAACTTATCTTGCGTATTTATTATGAGGGACTAGAATGCTCCATCCACCGTTCAAATGTAAATTTAAAATCGTCATTACTAGACAGTGCTATGTACATACATCTAAAATTTACCCCGTTATCTTTTGATGGTAGATAAAATATTTTTATTGAAATAGAGTCATAAGTTCGAACATATTTAAAATACATATTGAAAATACTATTAGTAAGTTGATAAACCTTTCTAGTGTTTTTTGTTTTGGATATTACAATTATTCTCACCTAAAAAAAATCCTAATAACTCTTGATTTTTCGAATTAATAATGGATTGCTTTTGAATGGTAAAATATGTATGTTAAGTACCTTACAAATAAAAATAAGAGATGATTCATCGTCCCTAAAAACGTGCGTTGATTTATCGAATGATATGCTTTTGAACAGGTAGTAGAAGTCGCAGTAAGAAACAACATCTATGGCGGAAGAACATAAAGAAGAAGGGAAGCTTCCTCAACCTTCCGATCCTCCTTTGCCATTTGATCCGAGTCGAAGTAACTCTCCTTCTTTCTTTTCATTTTCTATTTTCTATTTTCTCGCACATTCAAATTTACTGAGATTTAGGGCTTCGAATTTGAATGTTTAGATTTCTCTGATTAATACATTTCAATTATGAGTTTATTAGTGTTTAATTAATCATATATTTTTTTAATTAATTAGTGGTTGGTATAATCAAAAGAAAGGCATTGATCAAAGACTTAGCTGCTGCATACCATGCTGAATGCCTTCAATATTGTCAAGACCTTTTGGAATTTCAAACTAAATGGGAAGAGGTTATATAATTCTAAATTCACTCTTTTATCTGGCATTGCATATCTTTTCATAAATTCATAATTTGTTAGCAACTTAATGGTATACGAAAGTGGATAACTTATACTTTGTTTGAAGACATGTCTCTATTTTTTACACACGTCTGCATTTTTTATCTTTTTTCAAGTGGTTCATTCAACTGTGAAGTCTTGTTTAGATTATTTCATAAACAAAATATTTCTTTTTGTCAATCTCATTTCTTTAATATATACAAGTATGAAGCCATAATTGATTACAATGCTTCAATTTAGTTGATTATACTTTATATATGTCTCAATTGCTTCAGACATTTATTGACTTAAAACCTCCAGAGGAATCAAAAAAGGAGCCAGTGCGACCCTCTAAACGCATGAAAAAGTTGCGCTAGGTTTGATACAACATAATCTTGTTGTAATTTCATATTTCGATTGGATTCCAATATGAGATTGTTAATTGTCTATAGCTTATTGAACATCAGCTCAAGTACACACAGGTAAGATGTGGATTCAGGGAGATCATTGTGCCCTGATTTCTTCCCAAACATATCCTAAAATGTTATTTGTTTTCCATATAATATTTTTGTTGCCACTAGTCACTACATGTTACAATTTATAATTGCCTTAGTATTATCAATTAATTTTGAAAATGTCAAGGAAATTTATGATAAGTTCCTTCTTGATTTTTGTTACATTTGAAAGTATCTTGTCATTATGTCTTGTTGAAAAGCGATGTCTGAATAAGTTTTTGTTCTTTTTAAGGATGGTTGCACCTCGACTCGTATCATATGCCAACAATATGCACCATCAGAGGATACTTTTTGGTTGTCCTTGTTGCTTGTAAAAGCAAGATACATGATATATCATCTTTAATGGTTGTGTTGTATAGAGTAACATTTTCATTGCTGCATTCAGATATTGTATATGATCCTTTGCAAATATGTTAGCTCTCATTTAAATTGTATTTCTCTGTTTCTAATTCATTGCAAGAAACATTTGACAAATATCGTCATTGCGGAAGAGATTAGCTGCTCTATGAATTTTTATGATGCAAGAGATCAACAGCTGTTATGAATTCCTGTGAATTTCAGGCTAAATTACAAACTTAATTCTAAATGTATGTTTAATTATATTATAATGTCAATTTAACTTAATAGATTGATACTCTCATCAATAATTTCTTATTCTAACTTTGGTGCTCCAATAGCTTTAGCATTGGACATATTTATTCTCATTCCTTTGTGTTCATGACATCTTTTTCTTGCTTTAACTGGTTGTTTTCTACAAGTGGAACCATCATCTAAGATGATTCCACATATAATAGTTTTTGTGATACTCTCATCAATAATTTCTGATTCTAACTTTGGTGCTCCTATAGCTTTAGCATTGGACACATTTATTCTCATTCCTCTGTGTTCAAAACACCTCACTCTTTTTTCAACAGGTGGTCTTGTACAAATAGAACCATCATTCAATATCACTCCACAAATTATAGCATTATTCTCAATAGCACCACTAGTGATATTTTGAACTATCATAGGATGTGATCGGTTGAATTTGAACACCTTAGATAGGAATCTAAAGCTCCCATAATTGTCTACTTCATCTGATTTGCCATATGTCACCGGAAACTTGTTTGATTTAATTGGTATCCCCACTTTGTTTTGAATGAAGGGTATAAGTGATTTGGCCACATATGAAAATGTTATAGTGGTTGAAGCAATTTTGTCAAGCATTTGAAGAATATCATAAGGTCGTCGTGTACCATTATTAGTTGTGTTCCATGCATAATCAAATGTATTGAGAAGTTGAGCTTCTGTTTTTATAGCATCTCCATTGTTCTCCATCTGTTCAACAAACAATATTGCACAAATAAACCATTGAAGGTATGTTAAATTGAAATCATGTTAATCTTAACAAATTGGAAGAAAAAAAACGTAGATGCATGAAAAGTACTTACAGGAGCCCATCTATATACAATTGGGAAGCCTTTGGAAAATATATGGTGAAACAATGAGTGTCTCATTTGGGTAGAACTAGAAGATTCAATTGAAGAGCAAGCATTACTCAAATGAGCTCCATTTCTGCCATAACACTGCAATCTTTCTCTAACATTTTCAGATTTTCCTAGATAAACCACAACAACTTTACAAGGGTCAGTGGCAAACTTGTAAATTTCACGCCCCAAATAATTTCTTGACACAACTATTCCAAGCTCATAAACTCCTGGACCAAATGTTTGTGGTCGGTTCTGATTTCTGTATCTTGTACATCCTTCCTTTCCTTTGGAATAGTCTTCCCAATCTGAAGCACCAATCAGAATCTAAAAACACTCTTTAACATAAGTACATGACACATGTGTATTAATATGTACAATTAATATAACACTAAAACTTAATAAATATACTTTAGAATTGAGAGATATAGAGAATGATTTATATGAACCTTCCAATTGGAGAAACTAGAATCGTGTTTGGTATGATCACATTGCTCTCTCTTCAACTTGTTGATGAACATTATGATTCACTTGCGCCTTATTGATAAAAGTGATTTAGATTATATTTATGTTCTTCAATAATGTTCCTTTTAAAGCTTCTAATGCTTATACTATTTTCATTTACCAAAACGCCCTTTCATTGTATCCATTCATCAATGACCATTCCAACTTCAAAGAGTATTATCATTACTAAGTAATTTGTATTATTCAAAGTAAGATTTATCATTTTATTTTATTTTGTAATAAAGTCAAATTTATCTTAATCCTTTGGATGTTATTAATAGGTGTCCTTAGATTGCAACCTAGATTTACTATTGTTAAAATATTTGAGAAATTAGTACATTAGCTTAGAAAATCATAAATATTTAAAATAATGATTTAATTCATATATATCGTCACTTTAAAGATATTTTACACTTCCATATAATTGTAATTTTTAGATAATTAAAAACGTTTGAATTTTATTATATCTATTTCTAAAGTCACAATTATGTGTGACTCTGATTTGTTGTCAGTGTAAACCGTTTTACACTGATAATATATATAAATTAATTTATTCAATTATAGTTTTAGTCCTCCTATTTTTATTAATTCACGAAATCGATCATCTTATTTAAAAATTTGACGGTTTTTGTCTCTCATTTTGATTATTTAACTAAAAAATGGCGATGTGATGTATTTTAAATTTTGTAGCATATGATACACTAATGTAAAATGATTAACACCCATGAAATCGCAATAAACCTATAAAATATTAACATTCAACTTTCGAAATTTTTCTTTTTTGTAATTTAATTAATGAGATATAAATAATTAATGTATTTAGAGGATTTTATATCATGAAATCGTATGCCATTTATCAAATCATAATTTTTTAGTTTAAAAATCGGATGAAGGACCAAAATTGCCGAGTTTTAAAATAGGGGACCAATTTCGTGAAAGTATGAAAATAACGAGACAAAAACTATAATTAAAACAAATTAATTGCAAAGAATAATATCAAGTTTATGTTTTTAATCTCATTTTATGATATTGAAACGTAATCATCCTATTAGTTGCATTCATTTTTAAATTAGGGTGTCATCCTTGAAGATATGCATATAATCTTATAAACTTTTTAATAAACCAAATATTATTGGAAACTTAAGAAAAGCAACTATTTAATAATTTATATTCATTAATTATAATCAATACGTTTATTTATTTTAATATTTTATTTATTTATTTTGACTAGTTTTTTTAATTTGCATTGACTTATTTGTTTTCTTCAATAATTATTCCTAGTCTTTAATTAAAAAAAAAAGTATTCTTAGACTATTACACATTTGTCTTAAATGTGTAAAAAAATACATTTGTCTTCAATATTGATCGATAATGGTGAAAACATTAAATACTTTATATGAACCTTACAACGGAAGAAACTAAAGTCGTGTTTAGTGTGACATCATTGCTCTTTCTTCAATTTGTTGTTGTTGACCATTATAGTTCAAGAAAAGTGATATAGTTGTAGATGTTATGACTGTTGTTTATATGTTTCTTGTTAATATTTTCTTTAAAGCTTCTAATACTCATACTACTTCCATTTACCAAAACACTCTTCAATAATATTCATTCATCTATGACCATTCCAACTTCAAAGAGTATTATGATCGTTTATTAATTATTACTCAAAGTAAGTTTTATCTTTTCATTTTAATTTGTAATAAGTTAGATTTATCTTAACCATTTGGACTTTATTAAAGGGTTTCCTTAGATCACAACCTATATTAAAATACTAGAGAGATTAGTACATTATCTCATAAAATCACAAATATTTAAAATAAGAATTTAATTAATATATTTCCTAAGTGTAAAATTTTCTACACGATTATTCAATCATAGTCATATCATTAGATAATTTAAATGAATTTTATTGTATCTTTTTCTATAATCATACATATGTCGAGTTGAATTTGTTGTCGGTGTTTTACACTAACGAAATATATAAATTAAACTATTAAAATAATATGAGTTTCTATTTTTTTTTTTTAATTCCATTTACTGGTATTGGAACATGAATCATCCTGTTATTTGATTTGATTTAAAAATTAAGGTTTTATCCTTGAAGATATATGTATCAACTATAAAAGAGTATTCCATATATTATATTCTTAGAAACTTTTTTAATAAACAAAATATTTTTAAAAACTTAAGAAAGGTAAGTATTTTATATTTATATTCGTTAATATTTTATCTTTTATAATCATATTTATATTCGTCATAATTAATTAATAAATTTTAATTTAATATTGCTTTAATTTAATATTTTTAATTCGTCATACCCATGAACCCTAAATCAAAGCGGCGCGCAGTAAGAAGCAGCATCTATGGCGGAAGAACAAAAAGAAGAAGAGAAACTTCATCAACCTTCCGATCCTCCTTTGCCATTTGATCCCAGTCGAAGTAACTCTCCTTCTTTCTTTTCATTTTCTATTTTCTATTTTCTCGCACATTCAAATTTACTGAGATTAGGGCTTCGAATTTGAGTGTTTAGATTTCGATGATTAATACATTTCAATTATGAGTTTATTAGTGTTTAATTAATCATATATTTGTTTAATTAATTAGTGGTTGGTATAATCAAAAGAAAGGCGTTGATCAAAGACTTAGCTGCTGCATACCATGCTGAATGCCTTCAATATTGTCAAGACCTTTTGGAACTTCAAACTAAATGGGAAGAGGTTATATAATTCTAAATCCACTCTTTTATTTCTCTTTTATCTGCCATTACATTACTATTCATTGATTTTATAAACTAATAATTTATTAGCATTTTAATGGTGTAAGAATTAAGAAAGAGGGTAATTTTTTTATATACATCCCCTAGAATTACATTACCTTTCATACTATGTAGTCAGAAGCGGCCGTCGCGGCCTTGATCGCGGCTGATTCGCGGAGAAGACGAAGAGCGTTTTTGTCAAGACAAAAACGCGCAACAGTAAATGCAAAGAAAAATGTGAAGTGTGATGGAAAGACCTAAAGAAGTGTGTCAAACTTTGATCATGGGACTGCGAAAGCTGAGCAGACTTGAGATCATGTTTGTTTAGTATTAGTCTAAGAAATATAGCTTATTAGCAAAAAGATTTCACCTCCTACAAAGTGGAAATTATTTAGATTCCGAATGATTTTAAACCCTTTCTTTTAGACTATTCTCCTTATATTTGTAATCAAACATATAGCTGTTTAGTATTGGTGTATGGATGGTGAAAGTGGACCAAACATATAGTGGAATTTAATTTACAATCATTGTTTTTGATTTCGGATTGTTGATGGTCCTCCCAAATTCTCTCCAAAAAACCTTCACAATTACTTCTAGTTAACCAATGAACACAGATGAGTGTGCTGCTTATCAGCTACTCGGTACAATGTTTTTGCATGAATACCTCATGGGTTGTCTGCATTTTTATTTGTTTTCAAGTGGTTCTTATTCAACTGTGATAGCTTATTTGGATTACTTCATCAAGAAAATGTTTCTCTTTGTCATTCCCATTTTTCAGTTATCAGCTTGTCTAATTGTCTTTAAAGCACTTTAATATGTATAACTATGAATCCATAATTGATTACAGTGCTTCAATTTAGTTGATTATACTTTATATATGTCTCAATTGTTTCAGCCATTTATTGACTTAAAACCTCCAGAAGAATCAAAAAAGGAGCCAGTGCGACCCTCTAAACGCGTGAAAAAGTTGCGCTAGGTATGATACAATATAATCTCATTGTAATTTCATATTTCAATTGGATTCCAATATGAGTTTGTTAATTGTCTATAGCTTATTGAACATCGGCTCAAGTTCACACAGGTAAGATGGGGATTCAGGTAGATCATTGTACCCTGATTTCTTCCCGAACATATCCTAAAATTATTCTTTGTTTTCCATTTAAGATTTTTGTTGTCACTAGTCACTAGATGTTACTATTTATAATTGCCTTAGTATTATCAATTAATTTTGAAAATGTCAAGGAAATTTATGATAAGTTCCTTCCTGATTTTTGTTACATTTGAAAATATCATGTCATTATGTTTTGTTGAAAAGCGATGTCTGAATAAGCTTTTGCCCTTTTTAGGTTTCAGGATGGTTGCACCTTGACTCGTATCATATGTCAACAATATGCACCATCAGAGGATACTTTTTACTTGCCCTTGGTGCGTATCATTCATCAGCCGACGGTTACAAAGCATGTCTCGCCGCTTGTAAAAGCAAGAGACATAATATATCAACTTTAATGGTTTTGTTGTATAGAATAACACTTTCATTCTTGCATTCAGCTATTGTATATGATCATTTGCCAATATGTTAGCCCTCATTTAAATTGTATTTCTCTGTTTCTAATTCAATGCAAGAAACATTTGACAACTCTCGTCTTTGCGTAAGAGTTTAGCGGCTCCAGGAATCTTTATGATGCAAGAAATCAACAACTGTTATGAAATCCTGTGAATTTCAGGCCAAATTACAAATTTAATTCTAAATGAACGTTTAATTATAATACGATAATGTTAATTTAACTTAATAGATCGAAATAAGGCATGCTTGTTTTACATAAAAAATAAAGTATGCTTGGTGAAAATTCATACGCACTGGTAATGGTGATATAGATTAATCAGATAAAAAGTAATAAATTCATACGCACTGGTAATGGTGATATAGATTAATCAGATAAAAAGTAATTCAATGGTTATCTAATTCAGATAGTTTCATTTAATGGAAACTTTCAGTTTGTAGTGTTATCAAGATGATTTTAATGAATCAACTTATGACTTGTTAATAATTGATATTTTACAAAAATTAACTATGCTTATGACAAAATCACAACATTAAAGTTTACCATTATGATAAAACAAAAATACATACAAGTATATATTTAAAACAATTAAAATTATTTTTGAAAAAAATAATGTTTTCCGATTGGTAGATCTAATCACATGGTTAACAAAGAGAAACATAACAAATTTTGCCAGATCAATCAATCCATCTATTATCTGTAAAGATAATAGCTCAATTGGTGAGCTAAAAGACGTTGAAAGAGTTTTAAAGAGATATTCTTAGTTCAATTTCAGAAACTAACATAATCTATCTAACTATCATTTGCTTATTAAAAAAAAAATCAATCTATTAGTTAATGAGAACAGTATACAAATCAGTATTATTGACTACCTAAACAAAAATAAAGAGATTCATTCGTTATGAATTCACTCACTCTCTTCCTACAAGCCCTTAATAAATACAACAAATTCTCACTTGAGCTGAAAACTGCATATCACATATCTGCACAACAATATGTGAATCAATCCCCAGCAGCGTGCTTCAAGAGCCATTCCAGTATCTATACTTGCATATTCCACGTCGATCTTTTGCAAGAGAATCGCGAATAGACTGCAACATAGCCTGCACAGCAGGAATGTGAATCAATCCTTCAAGCTGCTCCTGCAAAACAAGTTTATCTCAACATTTGGCCCTCATAAAGAAGCTTCATATCAGACAAACTCAATATATATACCACTTGTGCAAGCCTTTCTTCAAAAGACCCTGCAGTTGTATCACCACACATGAATATCTTTCGATAAGCTGTTTTCAGGCTCCTGATCTGTATCGTTACCAAAATAGAATTCAATTGTTTAGTTGCAATGACATACAATTGAAGACAACTATATCAGTAGTAACATGTAGTGAGCATAAATAAACCTCTTCAATGGTGAATCCATGTCGAGTAAGGCCCACTAAATTTAGGCCACGAAGCTCGGCTCTATCTCCGGCTACCATCATATACTTTGGGACATCTTGTGAAACCTTCATTTATGTAACACACCTGAGTAATTGTAAATCATTTGCCATGGTAAAAGTATATGCTTTAACAATTTCTTTAATAAGGGCAACTTAATGTAGATTTCATACATTCAAAAAATGGGCATCCCCTATATGCTAGAACTCTATTTTAGATGAAATCATCTCCATGAACAGTGATGCTAGAACTCTATTTTAGATGCAACAGTGATTATTGAATAACAAAGCCAAGAATAAATCATTTCTTAAAAATGTGCCATTATTTCCCTCCAATAAATTCCTCGCATAATCCTCACAACTCACAATCTTGGGTATCGGCAACTAGATAACTAAATCACTTATTTTTTGCTCACAGGCTTAGTGCAACAATCATTTCCCATTACAAAATAGACTGATTAAAGACTTTGAGATTGGAAGAAAAACCTACCACAGAGCCACCACCAAGAAAAGAAAACGAGCCAAGATGGCAGAATTGGTGAATAACAGTCGCACCAGCAGTGTGAACGTAGTCCTACATATCAACAGTTTCAAATGATTTTACCATGCTGTGCTTAAAAATATAAGAAATTAAAGAAAGAAGATTTATTTATCTTATAAAGATACTTTATAAGAACTTACTTCCACTTCAACATGCCCAGCTAAAAGAGTGTTATTAGCAAAAATATTGTTGTCGCCAATCTTGCAGTCATGGGCAATATGACAAGCTCCCATAATTAAATTTCCATCACCAATTACCTGTTAAAATAATGATAATAAAAGTATGAAAAGGTGTATAAGCTTTTACGCATCTGTTTTTCTTTATCAGCAAAAAGAATTACCGATGGCATCATCTTACCGTTCTATCAGATGATTTTGAAGATCGGTGGATTGAAGTATGTTCCCTGATATCATTATTATGTCCAACTTCCAGGTAACACTCATCCTCTAGCTATATGGAAAGAAGAATTTAAGAGCATTACATGAGTTTGCTACACATAACTTGAGTGCATAGATTCAAGGGTGTTGAACTTGACGTCTACGTAAACTCGTAAAGTAATAATAGTTTACTGAACAAAAATAATGTTTAAAGCATCGATTATAGTATCTAAACACAATTTGGTACTGTGTGCTTAGTATATATTAAACAGTATAAGTAAATCAAACCAAGATGGGTTCACAGACCAGACCATAAAACTATGTGCATCATAAATACTTAACATTCTATCTTAGTAATAAAGCAAAGCATAAAAGACCAGCCAAGACCAGATTGATTCGAAATTCATGGAAAAATTAACAATTCATGTTAGTGAAAGGGTTACTACCAAAGGCTTTGTTTGGAAGAAAATAATCCATGACTAACAATTCATGTACCGCGAACTAAAACAATTCAAGAAGACAGGTTAAAGAGCTTACAAGCAGTACCAACTACCAAAGGCTTTATTTGGAAGAAAAGAAAGGGCCTTAGTTAGCTGCTAGTAATTATGTGATATATATTTATATTAAAGTCAAGTTGATTGAATAATATGAAGGCCTTGTCAAGATTTTGCAGAGACTGTCAAGAAGAAATATCAAAAGCCAATCCATTTTTATCAAAGCATCTCCCCCCTTGCCTAATTGTATAAAAAGTACAAAAAAACAATGACAACCTAATTCATATTTCATTGATCGGAGTCTATCGAAATACAGCACAGGTTGAAAACAAGATTAACAATATCAACGCAATGACCAGGACATTCAATAAAGAAAAGTAACTCAACCACTTTAAGTGAAGCATACCTTGTATTTCAAGTCTTGACATTTGACACCAACCACAGCATGATATCCTATTGTATTATTGCTTCCAATGACAGTACATCCAGGATAATCATCACCAACAACAGCACCACTGTCAAATAAAGTTTGCCAAATAAACATGAACATATATTCAGCAGAGCATAATATTAAAAGAAAACGATGATCTTAATTATGAACTCACGTCATCAAAATGCAATTGTCTCCTAAATCAGTATTTCCAAAAATATGGCTTCCTGGATATAGTTTACAACCATTCCCCAGCTTTGCGGAGGAACTGATAGAACAAAAAGGTCCAATGGAAACTCCCTATGCATAAATGCAGGATACCCATCACCACAAAAACATAAGTAATGTATTGCATAATAAGAAGTACATCAAGTGTGGTTGAAATCCCCAACCCCCTTTCTCCTAAACTTGTCAAGGAAATCTTTAAATTTGGCATCACAAACCCAATTGCAATAAGAATGAAGAAGAAAAGAAGCAAAGTATGGTAGAAAATAAAGAGGATACCAGACCGAGGATGGCATTGGGATGAACAATGGAAGTAGGGTGGATAATAGAGTTAAAAGTGTAAACCCTATCTTCTTCATCCGCAACATGATCTAATAGATAGAAAAATGAATGAATGAATAACTGAAAGGGTATCTATGACATAGAAAGAAAAGAAAAGAAATCATACATACAGGAGAAGAAGCGTGGATGGAAGAGGAAAGTATGGAATATTCGGAGAGATGAGGAAATGGAACTGCGTTTCATGAACGACATTTTTGCTTTGCTTTTCCTTCAGCAGTTGCACATACTTGTTTGTTGTTAGACTAAACAAACAACCTTCTCATCTTTTACAAATAAACACTCTAAATTGGGTTAGGAGCTTCTAAAGTAGAGTCCAATCATATCTAGAGTTGTCAATATGTAAAGCCACCTTATAACAAAAAGGCACATTAAAAAGAAAGTCCCCACTTTAAAAAAGCCCACAAAATTCTTCGGACTTAGAGAGCCCATTTAAAAAAAATCAATTATTTTTTCGAAATAAAAAATATTTCAATTTTTTTCCAATTTTTTTTCCGATTTTTATGGTATCCTCATCTAAAGTTTAATAAAGCATAGCATATGTGATATGACAACAACTACTCCATACAAGTTTAATAAACCAACTTATTTTAGTATCAAGAGCAACTTGTGACTGATCTTTGCATATACTAGATGAGTACATGAAAATTACAAATACATAATAACAAAAGCTGGTTCTACATGAAAATTTGACAAAATGGAGCTCAAACAAACTAATAAAACATAGTCAATAAATTGAAGAATTACTTAAAGAGAAATCAAGAGAAGAAATTGAAGAATCTAGATTAGTGAAACAAATAAAACATTGTCAATAACATTGAAGCAACATGCAATAGAACTAGAGATCAGTGAAATTAACGAAGCAACCTGCAATTAAGCGTGTAAAAGGGGAACAAAAACTAAACAGTTTCTAATTAGATAACAGAGAAGCAAAAACGAAGTGTTGCGAGCACGGATCAGAACTACAAATTCAAAAGGATCCAAAACCTAAACTATCAAATATGGATACTCCAATCATACACCACACTACCGCAAGATTTGTAACACGATAGAATCCAATGAAAAATCTAAATAATAGTTTTAAATCACATAGTAGCAAAACAATGCAGTTTACGAACCAAAACTCATTAAGAGTCATTATTTAAACATCACAGTACTACCTGTAACAACGAAGACAAGAAGGCCGAGTCGTGACGGTGGCGAACAACAATGAAGTCCAAATTAATGGTGAAGGGAATGAGAATCGACCGTTACGGTGGTCGGAACCAAACGAACACGGAGGAGAATCGCGACCTATTCGTTCTATTCATCCCTGTCGCAACTCCGTACTTCATTTAGACTGGGCTATCGTTTGGGCCTGTTTATGGGCCAATGCAGCAGCTCGGCTTTCCGATTTTTTTTTTTATTTTCGTAAGAGGACAATAATTAGAGTTGGGCTATCTTTTGGGTTTGTTTATGGGTCTTTTTTACAAAATTGAACTTTCGGTATGAAACAACTTTGGTTTCCCAGCTTTATTTTATTTTTTCAACAACAAATTATAGTAATTAATATTTTTTATTATAGGTAAAATGTTAGTAAATTAGTAATTAAATAATATTAATTCTTTTAGTATTTTTTAGATAGTGGAGATTAAACTACGATCTCCTTATTACTCTACTATCCAACTCCCCTACCCCAACCACCAAACCAATATTATACTCTTGTTTTATTTTATTTTTATACAAGTTTTTTTTTCTCCCTTCTTATTTTTTTGATTTAGAATAATTTTTTTTTATTTAAATAAGTGACTCTACAAATATGTATTTCTTTCGTGTGTGTGTTTTTTTTTTAAATTTAGTTGTTTTAGTATAGTGTTATTTTATTTATCGTGTAGGTGTGTCGTTTTTATTTCTTTTTCTTGTTTCAATCTACGTTTAATTCAAATTCATAGATCAACTTCGTTAGATACATATTTAATCAATGAGTTGAGCGTCGTCAACGTAACAACTCCAAAGACATGAATATTTTAAACATTTTTTTTTCTTCATATTTGTAGATATTTTTCCGTTTTATGCTATATATTAATATAAGTGTTGTGAGTTTATTCATAAATTCAACATTTTTTATGCTAACGGTTTTAAATTGTATTGTTTTTTATCGATATAATTTATATCAATTTGAATAAATAAATATCGTTGTTTAATAAAAAATTATTTACTTAATATTTAATTATGAAACTCGTAATAGTTAATTGACATATAAAATTGAACTCAATAACTCTTCCATAAGCTAAGTTGGTTCCATTTTCGTTTTGTTTTTCTAGATCAAGTGTCCGTACAATGTGCCATAAGGTGGAGTCCCATAGTTGTGGCTTTATTTGTATATAAAAAATCTCAATTAGAAATTATGCTCTTTTTGGTCCTAAATAAGAAATTATGCTCTAGAACAAGTTCTTGACTGCACCAACATTACATAAATGACTTCTTGATTATTTTTTTTCCAAAGCTCTAGCATAAGAAATATTGTCTACCCATAATTTTAGATGGATGTTGTAAAGTGGTTACATAATTTGCAAGAAATCACTAGTATCATAATTAGATCATATTTTTCAAGTGTACTAAATCTCTATCGTAATCAATTTTATTTATTTATTTATTAATCGTTTAATTATTTTTAATTGTGCTTGTATCATACTTCATTGTCAAAAGTAAATGCATATATTATAATGCAAGAAAAAGAAATCAACAAATAGATATGAATCTTCCTGTACATATAAAATATTAATTGGTATCAATAATTGATAATAATATGAGTGGATGTGAATCAAGAATGGATCCTGATAATAGGTGAATACAGTAATATAAACTATTGAAATGATTGGAACATGTTAAGGAAATTTTATATATACCTAATTATACAACTCCCAATTTCCTCATCTACACAATGATTATTGCTTAATTTCTGTTGATAATCTTGACTTAAGGAAAGTGATAACTTAAGAAAATACCTCTTAGCAAAATTAAAAGGTCATCAAGGAATAAAAAATTGTGTGATTATTTTCAATTTTTAACAAACACAAATTAAAGCAGAGCTATCATGATCCTTGGCATCCACCAAGTAGCACCTTTGGATTATAGGATGCAAATGTTACAAACTTATTGGAGTGGAATTATTTATTTATGAGCAACATTAAAGTGCTTGTACATTGGACATATTTAGTAACATTAATTTCATTCATCTACTTGATAATTTTATGATGTAATCTATCTTTTCAGCATCAGTGGGCACATTGTCCCTAGAATTATTTTTGGATATAATAATATGATTGATCATGATAAAAGAGTATATATATACGAAAGATTAATCTTAATAATTATATATATAATAATTGATTGATTGGGACTTGTGAACTAACATAACCCGTTCTTTACATTTTTATATTATTTTATTTTATTTACATCCTATGTTTGAAAGCAGTGCTTCTTTTTCCCTGTCTGATATGGCTTATGACTAGGTATATATAGCTAAATTTGGTTTGGTACTATGATGTATATGCAAACATAAGCTAATTAGTACTGTGCTTAAATTTAATTAGATTAATTCAATTTTATACGCTTTTGTACATAGCTAGTGGAGTGTAAAAAGCTTTTGGTACTTCGGAAACATCGTCAATTAAATTTGATAAAAAAATATTTTTTTAAAATTCATAAAAAAATGAATGATGGAAGAGGTCGACCCCTAAATGGAATACCTTAATTTTAAAAAAAGCACTCCATACTTAAAAAAAA
>JBBPBP010009780.1:32296091-32348193 GCA_037974735.1 Cicer chorassanicum
ATAATGTCTTTTGAGTATCTTCTCGAAAAAATTTAGATGAATTATACATGAATCGTTGTTCTTTTTTATTAGTGTGTTACTTAAAAGATGATCTTTCACAAGTCAATTAATTAAGAGAAAAATATGTATTTTATTAATAATGTATATCTTGAATATCTCTTACATATAAATTTGAATAAAATTATAATACATTAATTAAAAAAAAAACTTACAAATTATAGTTTTTGTACATTCAACCAATTATGATCAATAAGAGTTTCACTAATCGGTTTGGTTCAATTTTTAACCCCTTTGTTTCACCAAAATATTTTAAATTCAATTGGAGTCCTTGTGTAATATTCTCAAATTAATAGAATTTTCACATTTTAGCATGTGTTTTTTCACGTGACAATATTTTTTTATGAAAGCCATAAAGCCCAATTATCCATTTTTTAGTAATAATAGATTAGTTATATAATTTTATATTGAAGAAAATATAAAAAATAATCAAAGATGTAGTCTCACATACTAAAACATACATAATTTTATTTATTTGTTTGTTTCCTAATAAATCTAACACGAGAGTTTGTTAAGCAAAAAATAAAAATATATGATTTTTTTCCCGACCAAAAGGGCTAAAAAGCCCCCAAAACACGTAGTACTAAAACCTACAAGAAAAATAAATTAAATCAACACTCGTCCTAACATAATTAAACTTAGTAATACAAAATTGTTCACCCCTTGAACCCACATAATGTTGTTCTTGAATTTAACTTTTTTTTTCTTTATGAAATATTTTTACTTTTAAAATATGGTATTGTTCGTGGGAATTTGTATATGATTTGTTTTCTAAACTATTACTATTTCATATTATAGTATAATATAACTTCCAACAAATTACGGATTTCACCGAAAGAAATAGTGGAATTTGGATTTTTTGAAGTGGATTCTCTTATATATTTACTATATTTAAGGTATTGATGGTTGTCTGATTTTATCAGACAATCACGAATAAATGCATAAATGTAAGAGTTGTCAACTACAATCATTCAATCTACATAAGAGAAAATGTATTTTTCACTATAATTAAAAAAGAATGCAGTTTGCATTGTCACTTTATGATATTAGGATGCTTTTCCTTTTTATTAGGCCAACCATGCATAGAAAACATAGTTACTTTGGAAGAGGGAAAAACAAAGTAAAACAGGTTCATTGGATAGTTGTTAAATGGGGTTTGAAGCTACTCAAAAGCACGTTTTTGACTTGGTGGATAAATCAATTGTTTTCATCTACAAATAATTGGTTTACTCTTTAATTACATGTATGTGATTTGAATTCTCCACCTTTCCTTACACTTCACTGTTTCCAATTGTGAAAGTGGTTAACGCTTGTTTTTTTATGACAACTAGAAGTTATTACAAAATTTAGAAATATAAGGTTGACTTTGTTGTTAAGATGAAAGAGTTAAGAGTTGAATGATAAGAAAATTTAACTGTTTGATCATTCTCCTATTCCTAAGTATATTACTAATATTGATTATTCTAAAAAAAAATATATGGTATGGGAAGGTCTAAGCTTAGAAACAATCACTAAAACTTTAATTTCAGCTATAGAAACATTCAATAAAACTTTAATTTCAGCTATAAAATTGTAAAGACTTGTCAACTTAATTGTTTAATTTAAAGAAATTTCAAATTACATTGATAGGTCCTATGGTGTGACATGGAGTCACTTAATTGACACATTAAAATTATGAAAATGTTAACTAGTGTCTTAGAACATTATTTAAGAAAACCAAATAGGTAATTTTGTATGAAAAATGATAGAATTTATTATTTTTACATGTGTTTACTTGTATTTCTAAAATAAAATTTTCTTTTATGAAGTCTTTAACAAATGTTCTTAGTCGTTAACATCACACTAAAATTATTAAGGCTAAATTGCATTCGTAGTCTCTTAACTTAATTTCAGTTAACGTTTTAGTCCTTTATCTTTTTTTTTTCTTTTTCAATTTGGTCATTTATTTTAATTTTAAGTGACAATTTGATCTTTTATGTTTTAAAATATCAACAATGTTATCTTTTTTGTATACAAAAATTCATCAAAAATTTCAAACAAAACCCATAAAATTAATTAACATCCTCGATGTAATGCAAATTTTATTAAATTTATAACTTAAATATTTAAATAAACTCATATTTTTTCATCTCTAACAACATCAAATAAAAAATAAAGGACCAAATCGGAGAAAAAATGAGAAATGACTAAAATGTTAACTGAAATTAAGTTAAAGTACCACATATAAAATTTAATCAATTATTAAAATGAATTTATTAGTATATTTTTGAAATATTAATGTTATCTCATTTTATTCTTTTCTACTCCAAATATTCCCTTAGAATTTAACACCAAAGGAGGAACCGCATGATCAACAATTTTTAATATCAAGAGCTAACATGAAATTTTGTCATTGTCAGAACCTAAGTTGCTTCTTTTTACACAATTTTAGAGACTAATAAAATATACTATTTACATTTTTCTATTCATTGAAATATCAAACCCGGTTACAATTTCTAGGACTTTCACATTCTATGTGCGGTTTGGTATAAACTAATGAATAATGATTGAATCTAAATTATTATGTCTTATCCAGTTACAACAATTATTTAGTAAAGTTTATGAACATATGAGGGATAGATTCTTTAGTCATTAGTTTCAAAAGCATCCAGCCAAAAATCGCCTACTGGTTGATTTGTTGGATCTATGTTCCCTCTTTGCATTTTGGTTGAATCAATCTTTTTTTTTTTCTGTGCCACTGCCCCTAGTTTTAGTACATAAATTATAGTTGAATTGAAACTTTGATTTATTGCACCTAATCAAGCCTACTTAAAATAGATTTTTGATTGGTTACGCAACACCGAACTTAGTTATGAGATAAAAAAATTACGGCCACTCCAAAATTTTCTTTTTCGATAAAATTGTAATATATGGTATATATAACGGATGTCTTACTAATAATATTAAATTGTAGAGTGATTTAGTGGTAATAAAGATTTTTATAAACCTTATGTCTGGACACTTTTAATATATCTTAATTTTATATATATTATATTTTGTGTTGGTCCCATAAATAAAATTTGTTAAGATCGACCAGTGTGATTACGGTCGGTATAATCACACATTTTCGTAATTGATTTTATTTAGATTGAGATCAGACAATCTAAATTTTAATGTAGATTTTATTTTATTTTTTAAAAAACTAAAATAATAATATTAAAATCTAAATCGGTTGATTTCGATCAAATGATCATTAATGTGCCGTTCAATCTAAATTCACTTGAAATATCTTTGTGTACTACACAACAATAAATAATCAGTGACTTAATTTACAAGAGAAAATCTGATTGACAATCCAAACTAAAGAATTAAAAAATAAAATAATAAAATGTCCACTCAATTTAAGTCTTTACTAAATATAGACTCAACAGTATTTAATTAACCTCTAGTTATTCTGTTAAGACAGTTTATTTCTTTTTGTAGCACTATATATACCCTAACAAGTTATATCACTTCATCAAACAAATATACTTAACATAAATATGGCAATTCCTGTGATAGATTTTAGCACTCTCAATGGAGACAAAAGGGGTGAAACTTTGGCCCTTTTGCATGATGCATGTAAAAATTGGGGGTGCTTTCTGGTAATTAAGTTAATAATATTTGTAACATTTTTTTTAATGTAACATATTTTTTTTGGTGCTTTTAATGTAACATATTATTTGTGCAGATTGAGAACCATGAAATTGAGGGGAAGCTGATGGAAAAGGTGAAGAAGTCAATCAATAGTTACTATGAAGAAAATTTGAAGGAAAGTTTCTACCAATCTGAGATAGCAAAGAGATTGGAGAAAAAGAAGAACACCTCTGACATAGACTGGGAAAGTGCATTCTTCATTTGGCATCGTCCAACCTCTAACATTAGACAAATTCCAAACCTTTCTGAGGAGCTTTGGTAAGTTGATTAAATTTCTAACATGTGGACTATCAACTTAATCCCTGAAACTATTAATATTTCAAAATAGTCGGTGAAAACGATAATCTTCAATCATATTAGTCCTTTTGCATTAGTTAATTTAGTTCATAAAATTGTGTGACGCAACTAATGTGATTGAGACTTTTTAAACTCAATGAACATTTTCTGTTAATCTCAGAGATCAAGTTATCAATGTTTTTCAACTTCATTTAATTTATATATATTATTAGTGAAAGGAGTTTTTACACTGTTAATATATCACAACTGTTAGATCATTAGTAATGTTTGACTTTTGTCATAAGTACTTATAAAGTTACTCACATGATAGATCATGATTTGCCAAATGTGTAAAACTTTTTACACTGACTAATGACAATGCATAAAAATTAAACTTTTTTTTCAATTTCAGAAACATGATTCACACCAATACTTTGTCTTAAAATGAACATGCATTCATAAACTGATACAAAGTGTGTGTGTGAATGCAGCAAAACAATGGATGAGTACATTGAAAAACTAGTTGAACTAGCAGACAATTTATCAGAACTCATGAGTGAAAATCTTGGTTTAGAGAAAGATTACATAAAGAAAGCATTTTCAGGAAGTAATGGACCAGCTATGGGAACAAAAGTAGCAAAATACCCTGAATGTCCATATCCAGAACTAGTGAGAGGACTAAGAGAGCACACAGATGCTGGTGGCATAATCTTATTGCTTCAAGATGACAAAATCCCTGGTCTTGAATTCTTCAAAGATGGAAAATGGATAGAGATACCACCTTCAAAAAACAATGCAATATTTGTCAACACTGGTGACCAAATTGAAGTTTTGAGCAATGGTATGTACAAGAGTGTTGTCCATAGAGTCATGCCTGATAAGAATGGAAGTAGACTCTCTGTTGCTAGTTTCTATAATCCAATTGGTGATGCCATTATTTCTCCAGCTCCTAAACTTTTGTATCCAAGTAGTTATCGTTATGGAGATTATTTGGAGCTTTATGGAAAAACTAAGTTTGGTGAAAAGGCTCCTAGATTTGAATCCATTAAGAATATGGCTAATGGGCCCTAGTATTATTACTACAATCTTATCTACCTTACAAAAAAAAAGCATCCTAATACCCTTGATATATCTATTTAATTTTATGTTGCAAATTATTAATCTACAAATTCCTGTCAAAACAAAATAGCTAAGAAAAGAAAATGTGATAGCTGGTTTGCTTTTTCTTTTCTTTTTTGATGTTGTAATATGAATAACAAAGAAATATGTTTTTTCTTTGATTCCATAAATGGAAAAATATAAGTGAATCTTTTCTTCATGCATTCTTTTCTCTTTTTGGTTCCTTTTGTGTTTTGTTTTTGGCATTGTCTTCTAATTTTAATGTACATGGAACAAATGTTACACTAATAAGCAATCAAGATTTTGCTGTCAATGTGATAACACAAACTAGGAGGAATAAATTGGTGTTTTCATTTCTCAAGACTAAGCATGTGTTTGTTTTGACGGTAGATATAAAGTAAATGTGTGTCACTTCTAAAACTACAATTTGTAGCTTTTGAATTTCTACGTTGAAATTGCATCAAACTTGAGGTGTCGGTGAATAAAACGCTATCCTAAGCAAACACTAAATAGATCTCCATGTTTTTCTTTTCGAGGATTAATTTGTGTATTTACCAGAAAAACAAAAGATATGATTCATATTATCTAAGATAGTCCAAGTAAAGAGTTTAGAGTAGCCCAAATTAGTGACAAAATCACCAACTATAATTAGTTAAGTTTGAACACTAACTAATCCGATCCACACTCACTTTCCCATGAATCTGTATAAAATCCAAAACATTCTTATATTACATATGCCCCTTCTTATAAGCACCATCAAATATTTCATATATATTAAGAAAAATTGATAGACAGTGTAATCAAAACCAGTTATGTTACAATGGTCAATGGGAATGCATGCAAGGCAGGTCTATTGGGGAACCTGAGATTAGAGTGGAGGAAAGCCAATATCACTTTTATTGTGGCTGTGACGGTCCTTATGCTCAAACAAAAGACCTCTTCCAACATTACAAAAGGTGTTGAGCTTGATAAGGTATGAATCATCACCATTACTAGAGTTTATGGAATATAAAGGTCCAAATTTATAGAAACAGAAACATAATTATGCATTTATACAAAATCATAGTAATTGAGCTCTCAATTTCTTACAAAAAATGGAGATTTCTACTTGGTTTGACCCCATTCCTCCCAATACATTCAAGGTTCTCAAATTGGTCCATTACAAGAAACAATGAGAACAAATTCCTGGTCAAACTAAAAATGCTATAATATTATAAAAAAAATCATTGACGTACAACGTGAACAGATTCTTCATCAAAGTAACTGTTGATAGGTAAATACACTGCTACAAATTCTCAGTTCATATTTCTCTTAAGTGGTAGAGAGCTTCCTAGAGTACACGACATACATGGGATCAGAGCGTCCGGGATTTGGAGATATATCCACGGCCTACAAAGAAAATGACATTGGCCTCAGCATTGGTAACACTGTCACATGATAACATCATATACAACATTGAAGAGGCTTTCATATTTGTTTCATGACTAGTAAAAGAAAATTCTGTTTAATATATAGGGAAAACAAGCGGTTGAATTAATTACCCTTCAGCATTACTTTAAACCATACTATTTAGTATGTTATAACTGCAGTTTGTCCCAACAAAATGGGAAAATATCAGTGAGAGATTTACCTGAGGAGGTTCAAATCCTCCAGCATAATGAAAATACGACCCAACAATCATAACATGATCAGCATCTCCAGTTGAAGTCCATATAGAAATGGCCTTTGTAAAGAAGCATCGGTTTGAGAAGCTGGAATCATCGATGAAATCATCCTTAGTTGAGTAGGACCGTAAGATATACAAGACCAATAATAGATGTAACATTGTAAAATAGAGAAATGTTATTACTGAAAAGATGAAGTGCTATAAAATTGTGAAACATAACTGAAACTATGTCCTTTTCAGTGTGAAATTGCACGTGGTATAAAGTTGTGAACCACAATCGAAATTGCATCCTTTACAATGTGAAATTGTATTATAAATGTTAAGTTAACTGGTAAAAGTATTAAGATTAGTATAAAATGTAGCATTTCTTAACATGGAATAGTATATTGATTCTAGACACTGGATTGTTAGAAGGTTCCAGAAAAGTTCTGATGAATTTGTAGGAAAGTGAATCAGTCATACAAAATTTTCTTTCAATTATTAGATTTTACAGAAATACTATTATGAAGCAATTCCAAAATGATAGCTAACAAGTTTGTCACCTCATTATGGCCAATCCACCTGGCTTGAGTATCCTTCTCATCTCTTTGAAAACATCAAGTGGCTTTGTTAGGTAATCAACACTAACCTGCACGGCATATCCAATTTTCACACTTTGAATGGCTGAAGTCTATGCTAAGCAAGAACTTAGACACAATATTAATAACCGAATCCTAACAAGTATCAACCAAAAGCATGCACTACTTGCACTAGTTTCCAGCACCAAAATTAAATATATGAAGAGGCATTTTACCACATTAGTGATGATGTTGAAAGTATTATCTTCAAATGGGAGTGTAGGGTTCACATTTAAGTCTTGTACGACATACTCGGTGAGGACCTACAGCAGAAACATACAACTTCTATTAGTAATGTCAGCCATGTTTCTCTTGCAGATTACAAACATTAAGAATCTTGAAATGCAGCAATGTCATTACTTTAGAATTGAACTATACTAGTACTATAGAATCTTGAACATGTATGGAAAATCAATCTAGAAAAGTAATCTTAAGGTACCAAATTCAGTTCTAAAATTAAAAGCCTAATCCAACCACCACACAGAACAGAAAGAGCGATTTTCTTACCGGGTTCCTCTTGAGTTCCTCCTCATTCATGCCTAATCCGACAACTCGTTCTTGCTTATATCCTGATGGAAAATGGCTGACCTAATGCAAAGTGAAGATTTACAAAAATATGCGTATGCAATGCTAATGAAAAGAAAGTGAGTAATAACTAAGAGTAGCAAATTTATGTCTCACCCAACTGCTACACATATCCAAAATGGTTACTCCAGGAGTGTTGCTAGGTGGGAAAACCTTTGAGTAATACTTTGTTAAAGCAGCAATTGCAGGGTCATCAATGTGTGTTACGAATCGAGGTGCTTCATAGAACACAGAATCTGATGACCTAATGAAAAAAAATTCTGATATAAACTAACCAGGTAAGATTTAAGAAATGTTATAAGTTATGAGCTAATTTTTACCAAACAGAGCCTTAAAATTGTTAGCTATATAATATGTATTACGATTCTTGATTTAACTTATATAGTCAATTAGATAAAACAATTATGTAATGTAAAATAACTAACTAGATAGTGTAACTAAGTAACTAACAATAGGTGAGTTTGAAAAGAGTGAAGAAGCAATATATAAGTATAATTGTTGTTTATTGAATACAACTGAATTACTCATCATAGCGCTGGAAATCCTCGTCTTTAAAGGGGAACTGTTGTGGCCATTCCACATTGTTGAGAATCTAGAAAAGGGAAAAATGAATATGAAAATGAATATGATTAGAATAAAAATTGAAAAATGGAATGAAATAAGGAAGATACCTGATCGACAGAAGGACCAGCGGTTATTCTGGCAGATGCAATGAAAGATTTGACACCAGAAACAGAAATAGGAATAAAGTGAGAGAAGAATGAAGATGCTCCAAAGCTCAATAAAATGCGACGAGGAGCTTTATTGACTGTACTGTAACTGTTTAATAAAGAACAAGAACAATAACAAAGTGGTAATCTAAGTCCAACAAAATTGGTCATATTCATGAATATGTTACAACTTAGCTACACAAAACTAGAACAGGAATAGGATCATTCATTCATTGATAAGTGAGTGATTTACATGCACATTACGTGCCTGCCTTCTTATCCTCATACTTCTTTCATCAATATTGGGCTGCCCCTTCTGGAGGGCCTACTACAGACTGGATGTTGCTGCCTCCCAAATTTATACTTCTACCACCCTATTTTAATAGAACTTCAATTTCACCTTTTTTTTTTTTATAAATAAAAATCAAATTTTATGTTTTTGGTATACATGTCTAGGTTCCAAAAAACTTTAAAATCGATTTTCATAACACAAAATTTAAATTTTCTAAAAACATTTGTATTTAAAAAAACTTTAAAGTTTAGGGTTTAGGGTACATACCAGAAAATTTGAAAAAAAATTTCCGATAGTTCAAATTTTTTGACACATGTGTTTAGGAAAACTGATTTTAAATTTTTCAAAACCTAAATTAAATTTAGTGGAGTAGAAAAAAATTATTTAAAAAAAGAAGAATTTAAATAGGTGGTTTGTATAAAATATCTAGGTAGGAGTATAAATACAGGGGCACAGGATAAAATCTTTTAGCTTTTTTTATTTTGCGGATGCTCATCCAACTCTCTTTTTTTATTATCGGATTCTCACCTTTGGTACACTACCGAATCCTAACTTTCAGTAGTATATTTGAGAACGGAGAAACAAAAACATGGGGCAGCTGTCCATTCATCATTTTTTCCGCAAGATATGTATTTCCAAACAAATTATTTTTTAGTAAATCTCTATCACAATTCGAACGTTTATTTGTTTTTCTATTTGTAGACGAAATGACAAAAATCACTAGTAGAAAATTCAAATTCAAGTTAGCACGAAAAATATCCAATCTAACAATACTGGTAAAAGGTCCACGTTATTATAGCACAAACTAAAACCAGAAAAAGTTGTGGACTTCCTAGTTTACATCTAGAAAAGATATATGGAATGCCAAGTGTGTTGAGACTTAAGAGATTACTACTTTGCTACCATCAAATCCAATATATGTAAACTTTTGATTTTTGTGGGTGATTGATTGATTAGGTATGGTGGATCTATCAGGACGTAACATTTCACTCTAGGGACCGTGGACCATGATGTTACAAATATTTAATCACAAAAGAACAAGCAACGTATCAATCGGGATATATATAATAATAATATTGCTTGCAAGCTGCAAGCTTACACCAACTACATACATACTAGCATAAATTTTTTTAACAAACTCAACTCATGTCATTAATAACATTTTGAGCGAGGATATAAAGTTTGTTTAATAGTTAAAGTACATAAGTTAAATGGTAGAATGATAACGAGGTCGTAAATTAGATATTCATTTTCAATAAAATACAAACATACTAATATTGATCCTTATAAAGCGATATATAAACCATTATAGAACTTGAGCAATACAATTAGACATCATATCATAAACTTGAGACTAACTATATACTAGTATTTATTTATTAGTGATATTTATTAGAGAAGATATTTATTAGAGAAGAAATACATTGAAATGGTGGATCACTTTATATGTTCTTCCCATTAAGCATTTGAGTCATCACAATAGTCATTACAATTTCATAACATGGTTACAAAAGTTTCTATGTAACTCAAAAAATATGAAATATGTCTGCATCCAAAAAATGAGTACATCAATAAGATTTGACTTATATCCTCGTGCAACATATCTCAAAAATGTCTCCAAAATGTGCCATAGTATCTGAATTGAACATGTGCTGTTCAAAAATAAAAATAAAAAGTAAATGCAAATATATAAACATAAGAATTTGAGATGAAAGAGTAAAATGTTAAGAATATATGAACTACTAAATTTTGAAGTTGATATAGAGTAAAAAGTCAACAGATTCTCGAAGACCTCAGGGCATACAACATCGGTGGTTGAAGTGCAACAATTGGAGTTTTCACTAGAGGATGCTAAGACAATCATCACCAAAGGATAATACTACCAGCGGATGGTGCAACCATGGAATGCTAAGACAATCATCACCAGAGAATGATACAACCATAGACTGCTAAGGCAGTTATCACTAGAGGATGATGCAACCAGAGGATGTTAAAGCAGTCATCACCAGAGGATGCTAAGGCAGTCATCGCTAGAGGATGATGCAACCAGAGAATGCTAAGGCAGTCATTAACCAGAGGATGATTCAAATTCAAAGTAATTACATGTACAATAACAATGTAATAACTCAATTTGGCCAGCTGCTTCTTTCTCTCATAATTCAAATGAGCTATTTATTTTCTCTTCTTCTCTAACTCCTGTCAACAAAAGAAGAGAATTAAGAAACGTAAAATTATGCTATCAAATCACGTTAGATATAGTGGCATATAAAACAAACAATGCATCTAAACACAAATATTTGAATTAGAACAGATAACCAAAATTAGGAAACAAATAAACCAGTAAATATGAAATCCATGACCCTAAAACCGAAAGCCATACAATTACTTGTTCATATTATAAGATTTCATGACAACATAGAAAAGTGGTGTTTTAAAATCAAAACTCATTGCATGTGCATAAAACATGATCCAAATGCTACCAATTTTATATGAAACATGCCTAATTTTGCAACCTACCAACATAAGACCTCAATTTTTGTTTCTATCTTAATATCTGTCTTCATGTTCTAAGAACATGCAGTGACTTATATGGGGTCATGAAAGTCTATTAGTAATTAAAAAAATTGTATAAACCCACCATACTGATACTTTACATGTTTGTCTTCCATGAAACGTTGATTACAATTTCTAATACTAAAAACATTAGAGTCACTTACTTAGCAAATAAAACATTGGAAGTCAAGGTCATTTAGCAGGAAATAAAGGAATACATGAAATAATTTTTTTACCGATGGGTCTACAACTTTTCCTTGCCAAAAGACATTATCAATTACAATAAGGCCTCCAATCCTCACCTGCAACAACAAATTATTCAATGCAGCAGTATAAACATTTCTAAGAAACACTATTATAAGGTTTAAGAAAAATATATTAGAATTAATAAGTAGACATGGTTGTAGCTGTTAGTGCAAAAGTGGTTTTAGATGCAATCCTCTAATTGATGTTTTGGTTATAATAAAAACAAACAAATAAAGAACAATTATCCTTTAACTGTATTTGTTAAGTGTGCACATTTAGTTAGAAGACAAAGACTTGTATTAATGACTATCTATTTTAAAGTAGCATAAATTATGAGTAACTTAAAGATAATAATCTAGGTATTTCTACCACAACGAGTATTATCACGTAATAAACAAGTAATTATGTTTACTAATAGAGCAAATCATGATATAGCAATAAGAAATATTGCAATATGGGAGCTTCAGTCCGATACTATAGTATATTGCCGGAGGAGTATACATCATATGTGTGGCATGATATATAGCAATGGATACGATCAATAGCCACTAGGTGTTTACTAATAGTGGCATATCATATATTGTTCTATAGCCAACACTAATGGAGTCATTTGTTCAATTTTAATTTAGAGAGCTATACTATAGTAACATCAAGTGTAGCAGGAGAAGTATACTAACAAAATAGAGTTTTGGCAAATAACCTAAGGATCTATATTAACTATAGTAGTTGAATCATGCCGATTGCACAGAGTAGTCAATCATATTAAAATCAAATGCAACTAAGAGTGAGAATAGATCATGTCAATAGACAGAAACCTACGACTGCATATTCGTCAAACCCATGTTAGATCAAACTTTTTGTCTAAATAGATGACAACTAAGGTTTTTTTAGAAGCCATTGTTTTACGCCTATTATTATTTTTGTCTATTAGTTCAACTAGAAATGCTATATACAAAAGAGATTTTGTGGAATTCTATATCAATCCCTTGTCCAGATTTCTGCCAAAGACTATTTTTTTTATACTTTTTATAATTTTTTGAAGGAACACAAATATCCTCATCGCACTTGGTTCAAAAATTGTTCGTACCAACTTTAGAAAAAAAGTATTCGTACCAAGCACGAAGAACCAAACCACTAATTTGATAGAATGTATTAAAATTAAAATTTATAAACTATTTAAGTTTAAAATTATTTTTTTAAAAAAGTTTAGAACTAAGGAAAGGTTTGATACCAAAAACTTGTGAAGTTAACTACCTTTAAGAAATAATATTTAGAAAGAATAACAAATGAGATTCTTGTGAAGTTTACATTCCAAATCATTCACACCAAATGAAACTGCCCAAATTGAGGAAATGCAAAACAAGACCTGTACGTCTTAATTATGATCATGAACAAAAAATGAGATACATAATTCTTTGTCTTGCTAAAACTCGCAAGTAAATAAATATGCAATGGAAACGTCTCTAAAATCTAAACAGAAATGAACATGCATAAATAAAAAAAATAAACAAGACATTAAGAACTAATGTCTCTTGTTTATGATATAATAAATATCAATGCATGAAAACTAATGCTATCATTCACCATACGCACTAAGAACACAGCCATGAAGACAACTATAACATTAACATTAAGCCTTGTTGTCGTGTGCAATCTATGGATAACGGCAAGTGCATGTCTTGCAATGCACAAAAATGTTTCAACTGATCCAGAAGTCATGAAGAAGAGGTATGAGACCTGGTTGAAACGGCACGGACGACATTACAGAGACAGAGAAGAATTTGAAGTTCGTTTCGACATTTACCAATCAAATGTTCAGTTTATAGAGTTCTACAACTCTCAAAACTATTCTTACAAGCTCACAGACAACAGGTTCGCAGATCTTACAAATGAAGAGTTCAAAAGCACCTATCTGGGTTATCTACCGCGGTTGCGTGTAGAGACAGAATTCATGTATCATCAACATGGGGATCTGCCGAAAAGTATAGATTGGAGGAAGAAAGGTGCAGTTACACATGTCAAAGATCAAGACCGTTGTGGTAAAGTTTATTACAAATCAAGTTTGTTCATCCTATCAGATAGTACAGAACTTAGCTGCTAATATACCAAGTAAAAATACAAACACATACATACACGTAGTCACAAACCATGATCTCAACAGTTAAATTTCAATTGTAGAAGATTGCAGCCATTTAAAAATTTACTTTATAGGAAAAGAAAACGTAAAAACATGCCAGAAAATAACTAGTCACATGATCAGAATTGCACCTCATGCAGTTATCCAATTGTAGAGGTTTCAGTTCCGTACACAACTAAACGTTAAGTCTATACGAATTTAGTATGAAATCTTTCCGATTTGAAATTAACAGGACAAATTAATCTAATAGTTATATCTAAGTATATTTGAAGTCTTTTGATGTTTATCTAATGCCTGAGCTGGCTTGCTAGCTAGAGATTATGCTCAAACTTTTTCGAAAAATTTGTTTTAAACTGACATGAAGGTATCAAACTTGACACAGGAAGTTGTTGGGCGTTCTCAGCAGTGGCAGCTGTGGAAGGCATCAACAAGATAAAAACAGGAAACTTGGTTTCTCTGTCAGAACAACAGCTGATAGATTGTGATACTAAAAGTGGGAACAAAGGCTGCGAAGGTGGCGACATGGAAATAGCCTTCACCTACATAAAAAAACATGGAGGGCTGGACACTTCTAAAGATTATCCTTATCAAGGAACAGACGGTAACTGTAATAAAGCCAAAGCTGAAAACCATGTTGTAACTATAAACGGTTACGAAAGCGTACCTGCTCGCAACGAGAAAATGCTAAAAGCTGCAGTTTCTCATCAGCCTGTCTCCGTTGCAACTGACGCTGGAGGTTATGCATTTCAGTTTTATTCCAAAGGTATCTTCTCTGGAAGTTGTGGAAAGGACCTCAATCATGGCATGACAATAGTTGGGTATGGAGAAGAAAGTGGTGAAAAGTATTGGCTTGTGAAGAATTCATGGGCAAATGACTGGGGTGAATCTGGTTATGTTAGGATGAAGCGTGATATTAAGGATAAAGATGGCACTTGCGGCATTGCCATGGATGCTACCTACCCTGTCAAGCATTAAGCAGCATGCTAGGATAATTTACCTGTTGTGGTTGTAGAAGGAAACATGTTAGCTCAAGAAAGATTGTTTACACTAATTATGAAAGGTTTTAGGAAGATAAAGCAACTATTGGATTGAATTTAATAATATGCAAGTAGGTAGACTAGAAATCTTTTTTTTATGGAGCAGAAATTAGAAACAACATGGTGAAGAAAATTCCACAATATTATCAAAATAAAAAGAATTTATACCTGGCTCGCTATAAATTATTTAACAGCTAAGATTTAAGCATTGCAAATCTACGTCTTACAGCACAAGCTATCTTCCATTCGTCGATGCTGGCCAAACCATCAATTACCTTCTGCCTCACTTTGATATATGGTATAAAACCTCTTTCCGTCATCACCATAGCAACCTTTCCAGCCAAAACATACTCACGTGTCTCCAAACAACCCTCAATCACCAACTCATAACTCTCAAATCCCACAGAGTTACCCTCTTTCTCCAGGAACTCAATCATCTCAACAGCTTTCCATATCTCCTTGTTCGACCGTAATGCTGCCAAAACTTTCACCACTGTTCCATGATCCGGGGTCAACCCGTATTTCACCACCATTTGCTTCATTAAATCTTGCCCGTCGGCAGTCCTACTGACTCTGCACATGGCACCAATTACAATGCTGTAACTAGTTGAATCAGGAATACATCCTGCTCCACCAATATGCTTCAGGACATTAACTGCCTCGATTAATTGATCAACGGCACAAAGAGATGATAGTAGATAATTACAAGTACCACAGTCAGGATGATATCCAATTGATGTCATCTCAAGTAAAATATTAGCTGCCGAATGAGACAGACATCGCCGGTCCAACCAGGCGGATGAAAGGAGAACGTGAGTCTGAGGAACTGGTAAGCAACCAGAACGTAGAGTCCGTTGTAGGACAGCAAGTGCAAGAGGGAGGGGATGAGAACTTTGGAGGGTGTAGGAAAGAAGATAAGAATAGGCTAGCTGGGGCTTATAGCGTGGTCTGATAGGTATAAAAGATTGCAACATTTCATCAACAATTTGCACTTGTAAATTCTGCGGAAAAGAAGATAAAAAAGAGAAAGGATTTGAATTTTGGGTTTTGGACAACTCCCCGGAAATAAGTTCAGGAATTTTAACATAGTTTTTCGCTTCTACTTCAGCTCTAACAGCCTGTTCAAGCTTTTGTGGAAAAGAAGACACCGAACGAACCAAAGAACATTGATTCAGAATAGGGACAAAACGAAGAACAAATCTACGGCGCATTTTTCCTCCAATCACCGGTCTTGATCCCCTAATAGAGTACCTGTAGAAAGACACCTGTGGCCCAGGAAAATACTCATCAGTTCAATACAGGAAAAAGGGACAAGGGTTTATGTCACAAACAGACAGAGACAGGAACATATTCAAATATGTGACCAAGCATTGATAAAATGTCATTTTTCATGTACATTATACAAGCGGTCAAGCATATAATTTTGTTTAAAAAGAAGCTATGATGATAAAATAATAAAAATGCCTCATGCCATACAACACATCATCACCAAGACATGACAACTTCACAGCAATGTATAGCATCCATGTTGAATTAATAATAATAAACACACACCAATGCCATGATGAACAATAAACATATAAGTATAAACATTATGTTGCAGTTGAATGAACTAGCCACACCACATGCAACTATATAGAGAGCAATCAATCATGTACATGTACTGAGGGTATATGCTCTAAGCCTGGAAGCAGTAGCAACAAATCATTGAACTTAAGAGGAACATGAAAAAGGAAAAATGACAAACCCATTATCGGAGGAAAACGCCGGCGGTGAGATACGGTGGTTTGGATTGAAATGGTTAGTTTCTCAAACTGATTTACGCTCTAGGGTTTGTTTGTTACCAACAGTCTCTTTGAAGAAATAGGAGGTTGCGATGAGAGAGAGTGGAGAGAAGCAACTGCACAATCGGGTTTTGCAATTTGAGCGCCAAACCCTTTCAAATCCTACATTCAACGCCGGTATCAAGCGTAACGGAATCACCACAAACGGAAACGGTGTAGCCAAAGTTAGTGGCATTGATGGTTTAGAAAATGACACATATGCAAATAGATCACAAATAATTGTGTCATAAAAAAAGAATTAATTAAAATCAATTTGATATTTTCAAAATTGCATTTATGATATTATTGCCGATTTATATTAGACATTGGTAGGAGCTTTAGCCTTTATGTGACTTAAATTTATTTGTGAATGGAAAAAACATTGCGTCCATATCTTAACCAATTCCCAGTCACACGAATGTGATATTTTTTCAATTATTGGGTTTGAGGATGTATCCCACCAAGATTAGTTTATCCTTCACTCGACGTATATTTTTGTCCTGTGAGACAAAAAACAAGTGAAGTAGAAAGTGACATTTTTAATTTAATAGATATATACATAAACATAAGGATAAATTGTCATCGTAGGACAATGTCATTTTAGTATGTAATGTCATGTATTCACATGTTATTTTAATAATAAATTATATTTTTTAAATAGTTTTACAGTAATAAATTATACTTTTTAAATATTATTTTAATTATTTAAAAATTAATTAATTATAACCGAGTTAAAAAATAAAATAATAATATCCTACATTTTCAAAGATAAATGTGATGGTTTACCTTAACTACGTAGCAATTAGAAATAGACATTGCAATGTACTAACAAACACAGAGAAGTAGATTTCAGGCTCAAACAATTTTTTTTAGATTCCCATTCCCCTAGAAAAAAACACTTATATAAGTAATTTGCATTCGCCACTTGGGTTATGTCTTTCAGTTAAAAGTTGAATATAATCATTATAAGTAAATTTGTTTTTTTTTACATTTATAATAATCATTAAAATGTAAATGTATATGGAAAACAAAAACAATATAAAAATAATCTGAAATTATTGGTAGTAGCAGCTGGCATATTATCCCCTCGGATCTATAAATGAACATAAAAACTACCGTTTTCCTTCCCCCTTCTACTCCACATTTTTGTGAACAAACAATAACACATCTCTAAAAAAAAAGTGTGCAAAAAAGAAAATATGGAGGAACAGAGATTCGTAATAGAAGCAATAGAAGCAAAATCGATGGCCCAATCATTGGGCTTAACCCTAGCCCAACTACTCCCCAACCTCGTCAAATCGGCCCAACCTCTGGCCCGTGTTCCCATCTCCAAATTCCACGTGGCCGCCGTCGGAGTCGGAGTTTCCGGCCGGATCTTCATCGGCGTCAACGTCGAATTCCCAGGCCTTCCCTTTCACCACACAATTCACGCCGAACAGTTCCTCTTAACAAACCTCTCTCTCAACAAAGAGACACATCTTCAATATTTCGCCGTCTCCGCCGCACCTTGCGGTCATTGCCGTCAGTTCCTCCAAGAAATTCGCAACGCCTCCGATATTCCACTTCTCATAACCTCCGAATCCGATCCAAAATTCAAATCTCTCTCTGAATTCCTATCTCATCCTTTCGGTCCTCACGATCTTCTTCCTAAACACGCTCCTCTTCTCTTAGATCCTCGCAACAACGATTTATCTTTTCGCGAAATTGAAACTCAATCCAACGGTTATAATGAATCTTCGATTTCGATTTCGAAGTTGAAGATAGCGGCTCTGGAAGCTGCGAACGATTCTCATGCACCGTACAGTGAATCTCCATCAGGTGTTGCTTTGTTGGACTCACGCGGCAATGTTTATAAAGGATCTTATATGGAATCTGCTGCATATAATCCTAGTGTGGGACCGGTTCAGGCTGCTATTGTTGCGTTTATCGCCGGTGCCGGAGATGGTGGCGGAGAGTATGGAGAATTGGTGGAAGCGGTGTTGGTGGAGAAAGATGATGCGGTGGTGAAACAGGAGCATACTTCTAAGTTGTTGCTTAGTTCAATTTCCCCTCACTGTCGTTTCAACATTTTCCTTTGCGTTTCCAACAAAAAACCCTAATTGATCTTTTATTATTTGAGTGGATCTGTATGATTGGGAGTTATTATCATGGATATGGTGTATAATATTAATAATATAATATGATATGATCCCTTTTTTTTTTTTATGTTTTTTTGGTTACAATATTAATGATACGTCATTTAACTTAACTTTTAGACAAAAATGCACTTACAACTATAATTTTTAGGCAAAAATGCTTTTTAGCATATAAATAAGCAAAACATATCAAGAGATCAACGACCAAATAGTGGTACAAGTTCCTTAATCATTTTTTAAGTAGGATTTGGATTGTACACAATTAGAACACATGAATTCATGCGGTCGACAAATTAACAACTGTTAAAACCTTTTAACTATCGAGTTGGCAAAGGAAGCAAATAAAAATGTTTGTAGAAAAAAGCCAAATTTATTTCAATCTTGTGAATAAAATTGTTGGGTTAAAATATAAAACTATAGTATAGAAAATCTCAATCACTCAATCTTATTCCGATGTAGATCAATAACTATAGTAACAACAGAATGAAATATGTTTAAAAGTCTTTTCTTAAGTTACTTTTTGGAAATAGTTGGTATCATTGTCGTCCTGTTTAAAGATGACGTTTTAGGTGGTCTATAATTTTGGGTCAATGTCATTTAAACCATAGATATATTAATATAATATTTAGATGGATATATTGAATCGTAGAATATTTGTTGGGTAGGTTTGCAGTGTGAAGAATCCGAGAATTGTACATTTAGGGAGAAGGTTTGCAAATATTATTTTTGTAAAACACAAAAAATATAAGGAATCTTAGTAGGAGAATGACGTGGTAGAGGTTCAAAATTCTAATCTTTACAAGTCACCTATGTTTAGATGTATATGCATTAGTTATGCATAAATCATTTCTATTATAGGAATCTTAGTGACTGGACCCATATATTTTGAATTCTTGTTTTAACTGCAATGAATGTAAATAATGTTCTTCACTTTAAAATATATTATATATATATATATATAAAAGATAGTTTCTGATGAAAAAAATTTAATAATATAATTTACGTAGAATTAAACTTGAATTGTTTGAATAAAGTTTTAGATTTGAATTTTATGAATAAAAAAAATAGTTGAAAGGAGAGATCTCACTAAAAGTGATGAGTCAGATTTCTCAACAGAGATTAATCATTAGTAAAATAGATAGATATTTCGCACAAATATCATGATTACAAAAAAAGAAAAAAATAATTTCAAAGAAAACAATTAATGACAACAAAGTGAATCCAATTTGGATCGAATATATTGTATAAATATGAATCAACCAATTAAACAAGAAGGGAAGTAACATGAAATGTGGAATATAGATTTCTTGTTGATTCTATATACCACAAATTGGTAGTAATTAAGGAGGCAAAGTAAAAGAAGAGGAACCAGGTTGTCTAAGAGGGACTTTGATAACCTCTCTAACACCCCTTACAATCCCTACATCTTCATCCAAAGTGAAAAGATCCTCAGTTTCTCTCAACACAGCATGGATCAAAACAACTCCTAAAGCAACACACATACCCACTACCACATTATGTGTTACATCCGTTAGAACAAGTAAACCAATTGTGATCAACAACAATGATATAACCACCAATCTCTCATCAATTTGAAACCTCAAAATCACCAAAGGTGTAGGTCTTAGGAAATATAAGTACAACCATGCAATCATCATCACAATTAGTATGATTAATGAAATGGGGTGTCCTAGTAAGCTAAGGAAAAGAACAAACAATATGATGATCACGTAATTTGCGCGAAAGTGTTTGGCATTCGTGTTGATTCTTTGAATGGTACCGTAGAAGGAAGATGGAAATTTGAAATGAGAAGATTGGATTAATTCTTTCCATGGTCTTGTTACGCCTAGACCAGCCTGGATGCGATCTTTGGCCTGTGAAACGTAGAGTAAGTTTGGATTTGATGGAATGTCGTCTTCTGAAATTGTTCCATACGTAGTCATTTTCTTAGAGAAATGTGGAGAACAAGGAATGATACAGAGTGAAAGTGAATGTAATTTGGTTGTTAGCTTCTTCTTTGGTATGAGATCTCAAAGTATGAGAATGTTTGACTGAGTAAAAAGATCATGTGTATAGAAAAGATTAATTATAGGATTTAAATTCAATTCAATTCAACATTGATATATACACCATATGTTACGTTTTTTTAATGGACCTGAGAATATTCAGAGAGGACATTTTTTTTCTAAGACTCCTACTTACATCCCTAACAAACCCAAATGCTATGGATCTCCATACAATCCTCATCTTTTTAAAATAAAATAAATAACATTCAACCACTTATTTGATAGCAAGTTATAATTCTAATATATAAGAGAGAATAAGAGAAAACATATATTTAGAGGGTAAACTAATTAATTAAGTATTTATTTATTTTAGATAAACTAGAAGACCATGCAAAAACATAAACATCGTTATAGCAAAAACATCATTATTGAGGAAAGAGATCTCAATCAGGTTGACACGTCAGACTTCTAACAATCATCAACATCACACTCATAAATATTATTAATAATATAAACTTAGATTCATGATTAACTTTATTGATGATCACTCAACATAATTTAAGATTGTTAATATATTGTCACAATAAATTCATCAAGAACAGAGTTTCTGTAACATAACAGATATGTTAATTAATTATAATAATAAAAATGAAGAGTTAAATTAATAACTTCTTTGACTGTCTGACTACTGATTTAGCGAAAGAATGAAGCCATAACAAGTGGTATTCAGCTTACAGATGCACAAATAAATACAACTTAAGACCTAACATATCTGTCATTTTCGCTGAAGTTTTCAAGTACATGATTACAGTCAGCTAATGAATGATCAAGAATGAAACAGAATAGACAAATTCTGCTTAATATCCTTCTAAAACAGGAGGAAAAAAAGAAGAAGGGTAAATATACAAATTACACATAACCTTAACATCATAAGTCTTTCAAGACCACAGCTTCCAAATCGGTTACAAACATATAAGCTACACATGCATGGATGAAGGTAGTAAGAAAATTAAACAGATTCTGGTGGTTTATCCTTGGGAGCAGAGGAAGGTTCAAGAAGCAAATCACCAATTCCCTTTGGAGGACCGATGCTACATCGAGCTGTGTTATGTGTTTTGATGGCGTCCTTTATTTTTTGAAACTGTAATTTTCAAAACAAACCATTAGCTTATTAAATTCTATCACCTATTGTAGGCATCTATATAGTGTTATCAATTGTGGATCGCAGAAAATAGTGGTTTGTTCAAATTCCACCGTGCTATGGACCTATAGCGCCACAATAGCGGCTATTTAACAACACTTTGTACTAAATAGCATATTGCGGATCAATAGTGATTCGTTCAAATTCGAATATGCTATAGTGTCGCTAAAGCGGCTTTTTGACAACACTTATCTATATCCACCATCATTCTTTTGTTTCCCTATAAGCATTTGAGCTACACATTTCTAGTCTTTAATAAGGAAAATATGTAAGTGAACATATGTAATTCCTCAGACTTAGATTATCCATTTTCTGAACTCAACCGGCCAAGCACTTAAATAGGCATTATTATCAGTATCTTCTTGTAGTCAGCAATTGCTGTACAATTATGCAGGATGCCTACACAGAAACTCAGCAAAATTGTAAAGCATTATTCAACAGTTTTATGCACTTTTGCAGTTTCTTCCCCTATAATTCTGTGTCATATAGTATATAATAATGTTTAGCAAAGAGGGAAGATATGTTTCAGCATAAACATTTCCTGGGTTCAAACTTCAACCTAGACACTAATCAGAAATATAAAGTTGGTTTGGTGGTTGAGATGGGAGAGTTAAGGGTTTGATCCCTACCCTGAGCATAATATTATTGTTAACTACACTAACATTTTGCCATTAAAAAAAGAATAGACACTAAGCAGTAACTCACTACAGTATGGGTCATTCTCTTAAAATGAAGCTAGATAGTAGATATGCTTAGCATGACGGGAACTAAATAGTAAAAATTACCTTGGCAAGTGAACATGAAAATGATTCCAACTGCCCTTCAGCTCCTCTATAAAAGTGGAAGTAAGGAAGTACTTTAACATTTAGACTTTTGCACATTGGCTTATTCTCATCAAAATTTACTTTCAGGAAAAGAATTTCAGGGTGTTCTTCAGCTGTTCTGCATAGCTGCCAAAGTCATTAAACAAATGATATTTCAACATCAGGTACAAGAAAGCTGTAGTATAATTTCAGCAGCCTGCACATTAAAAACATATTAAGTAATTTAAAAATATCATCCTAATTTGAAAACATTCCAGCAGTGAATAGACTTATTTTCATTCACGTCTAAGGCTATGTTTGGAACCACATCCAAATTGATTTCACTGTGGAAGCTACAATATGTGATTTCATGTTTGCCGTGCGTTTGTGTGCTGCTCAACGCGGATCCAAATAGTTGCTAAAAAGACCAATATTTCCCTGTCTTATCCAAATAATATTTAGTCTATTAAGTTATCTCTTAGCCCCTGATGCTTCACATGCAGTAAGCGCCGAAGCGGAAAACAAAATCACCAACATGAATCAGACAATTAGGATTCTTACGTAGTAGTCTTTTATCATGGATGAAAACCAGGAAATGAAAATCAAACAGGTCAGAGACTTCTCAACTGATAGCCGTGCAATGATTTATTCAACAATTGTGTGATGTGAGCCAAAGGTTATACTTTGTCAGGGAAAGAAAAATCAATACTTAGAATTGCAGATTAGTATCACAAGTTCAAACAGTATCACAAACTACAAACCCTATCCAAATTCATATTTGAGTAGAAGGAACTGCATGACACAAAATGGAGTACTGTGCATCTAAATAAGTAAATTTGAAACAGTCTAACAGAAGAGACCACTGGCCACTACTCAATATGATTCTCAGATGATCATGGATAAAAAATCGATGATAATTTTACCAGTTCCGAGCATCCAATGAACTACTACCAAGGGAAGCACATATTTTTTAAACAAACCAACCAGAAAGTAAAAGAGTGAAAGGGGAATTCTCAAAGAAAGAGGACCTTGGGGTATAATCCTCGGCAAGAAGCACACCAAGTCCCATAAAAATCGACAATAACTAGTCTATCCCCAGCTTGACTAAGAGCATTAAGAAATTCTTGTGTGGAGTGAATGTCAATCATGTTTGGTGCATTCTTTTCCCACCATTTTGGCTGACCAGTTTCAGAAATAGTTGCACATACCTGAAGTGAGTAAAAACCAAAAAAAAACTTTGAGAAGAAAACACTACACTTTAGTACTAATCCGCAACCTATAAAACACAGATACTAACACATACACCAAACACAACACTTATTATAATTCGAAAAAATGAATTAATTGAATGTAATCAAGGTGTCAGTGTCCGAGTCGTGTCGGACACTAGGACACACCTTTGATCAGAGGTGTCAATTTTACAGAGTCCAGATCCCATATAATTGACTAACGCCGAAGAACATAGTAAAAACAAAGTGTTGACTATAACCAAAGAGTCACACATAGATAAACTGGAGATTAATAAAAAGCCAAAAGAAAATGAAACAATTAGCATTGATACATAAATGTAGACAAAGTATGTCAATAATAATAATAATAATAATAAGCAATAAATGGAACTTGTAACATTCATGTACATGTCCTAACAGAGTTGAAAAGTAAAGAAAAAAAGTAAGTAAATTGAGGAAGACATGCAATGAAAATAAAAAAGAGGGGTAAAAGTGACCTTGAAAGGAAGCAAGTGTTTAAGTTTAGAGGGTGTGAAATGGGGTGGAGAAGAAGAATAGGGAGGGAGAGAGAGAAGGTTGTTGGGAGGGAGAGTAGTGAAGAAAGAGGGAGAAGAGAGACGGAGGGATTGAAATTGAAATTGAAATTGTAATCGAATAAGTGCCATTTACAGAGAAGAAGGAAATAGTTGATATTGTGATAGAAGAAGAGTTGAATAATTAATTACATAGATGATGATGATGAGTTAAGAGTGGATAGGGAATTCATTTTCAGAGAAGCAAGATAGATCGTGTGAACTAAATGCTTCTCGGACACTCACCCACTCTACTTTTGCTTATTCCTCAACTCAATTCCTTCGTTTAAATACAACCCAAATTCAACACTTCCAAATTTCTTTTAAATAACACGTCACAACAAACATCTTCAAATCCCTAAATCTCTATTTTTTTTTTTTATTTGAGTTATTTATCTTCATTGTCACCCTAATAATGATCATGTTGAACAAACCATTTCCTTCCCTTTTCATTATTTTTAAGTTAAAGTTGGGGATGAGATTTAAACTAAGAAAGCTTAATGATATTAAAAAATATTATATTTTTTACTAAAAAACTTATTTTCCAATCGGTGCCAATTTTATGCTTAAGAATATGTTTAAGATTGTTATTTTTGCTTTTTTAGTTTACTATGAAAAAGATAAAGAGGAAAGATTAATTTTGTTTCACAAAGGATTTGTATTTTAGTGATTAATAATTATTTTTTTAATTCACCATGAATGATGCGACTATGATGGATGGGAGGAGATTGAACCTTCATTGGCATTGGGTTGTCGATGTAATGGGTTAATGGAGGTGGAGAAATATATGAGGAGTTAGATGTAGGAGATATTAATAAATGAGAGAAAATTAGGTGTGAAAATACCATAGTAAAATGTTGAAATGCTCTTTGTTTGTGAGGCAACTTATATGTGGATAAATGAGGTAAAATTAGGTGTCGAGATACCATAATCAAATATGAATCTAAAAAACCACAAAATTTTACTTGTCCGACCAAATGTGTATTTTAAACAATTTTTGCGATTGAGATGCATACTTCTTAAAATGTGTGAAAGGTTTTTTAGAAGCGAACGTGTGGTGAAAAGTATCGCCCAAGAAAAAATCTGAGTTACTTGCACGACCATTTTAAAATTAAAAGACCAATAGCCTTTATCAACTCTTTTTTATAGAAACATTTGGTGTCCGTGATACTGATAAAGCAACACAAAGTGTCAGCCATTTTTAGCCAGCTCAGGATTTTGCGGGTTAGGATCCTCCCATGTATATGCATTTTTTGGCCTCTCAGTTTCGTGGTGCATACTTCTAGGCATTGAAGTAAATGAAAGTGCAGATAAACGTCAAAAGGAATTACTGCAATTTGATTTCATTACAAATTTCCAATAAACATTCCCATGAATACTATCATTTCATTTTCATTTCCATTTCAGGGTGTACTAATTTATGAGAATGACAACATGGTAATCCAGCTTCTCCATGTAAGACTAAGAAATCCTGAGAAATAGAATGAAAATTATTGAACCAAACGATAGCGCCGTAGCACCCTGCAAACAGAAAATTTTAATTCATGTGTCATTTGCTTCCTTCGTTTAATTCACAAATGCAATGTAAGATACAGTAGATGATCCAAAGACGTAATGAAATTTTTTCAAAATGAACAAGGAGTATGTTGAGTTCAGTGAATATGCCATAAGAGAGACAAGGGAGTCTATAGATGGAAGAAACACATCTGAAAGAGATGCTCCGTCTACATTGCAGTAGGTTCTCACTAGTCACTACTCGTCCAACAAGAATGCTCAATTAGCCTTACTAGAAATCACAGGTTGATATTTGGGAAACAAGAATTAGGAGAAGTTGTTGTATAACTCAACATCAGCTAAATGGAAAATACTGCGTTTGATAAGGAATCATTTAAGAACCTAATATATGCTGTTTACAATCTCTTTTATTTTTAACACAGAAAGTAAGGCTAGTTAGAAACGTGAGGCCTGCATATGGAAAAGAGTAGCCATGTGCATGTAAAATTATGAAATAATAAAGAGGATCCACCAGCACATACGAGAAATTAAAGCAAATTAAAGTGGAGGTAGTTCAATTCAATCGTAGAAGAATACAGGTATATGACACCTATTCTTGATCAATCAACAGATACAAAGCAAGTTAAAGCAATTCAAAGTGAAAGTAGTTTAATCCTAGAGGCTAGAACTAGAAGAATCCAGGTATACCATACCTTTTCTTTCTGCAACCTCTCTTCATCATTTTTCATATTTCCGAGCATCACTTTTAGAGAATGAAGGACATGGTGTCAACCACAAGCAGCTCAGAACCAGAGCCACCAAATTTGAAGCGTTATTAAGCATAGGGTAGAAGAACAGACTGCGGAAATGAGTCAGAACCATTATTAGGAGCACCCTTTAAGTTGAGTATAGAAGTAATCAAGTTATAAATCTCAACATTCTGAAAGGATGGTATCTTCCTCCCTCTAGCAAATTGAGGACCATGTCCAATAAAAATGGTCCTCATCGAAAAAAAGGCATTATCATAACCATGAGCACCGCCACACTCTTTCTTACCCGTCCTACTCTGCTCCACCTTATAACCCTCTTGAACCAACCCAATAATCGGCGGAATCCTATTGCTATCTGCATAATGAAGACGTTGAGGCAAATCTTCCTTCAAAAACACCCTCAACTTATTCCCATTCTCAACCCTCCCAGAACTCAATCCTTCATTAATCTTAACCACAACATCCGCCGCAGAATGATTACTTGGCGGCCAAATCGCAAGCAAGGGAGTATAGGAATGAACCCAATTCGGTCTAATATCAACCCAAGGAGCCAAATCATCTAAAAAAACAAGCTTTTGATCACAAGTACCAACCATACCATGATCACCAACCATAATAATAGTAACATCCTCAAAAACCCCTCTTTTTTCCAAACCATTAATAAGCCTCCCAATAACCCCATCAATCCTAGAAACAGCTTGAGTAACCTCATCATCATCAGGTCCAACTTGATGACCTTGATGATCAGGATCCTCAAAATAAAGTGTGATAAAAACAGGAATTTCATCAAGTGGCAAATCAAAATACTCCAAAACAGTATCAACCCTATCCTCAAAAGGAACAGAACCATCATAATGTTTACAAAAACGTAAAGGACAAGTCCATAAGCCTTTGATTACCTCAGAACCAGGCCAAAAGTAAGTAGCGGCGGTTTGGCCGTTGTTAGCGACGGTTTCCCATAAAGGTTGACCTAACCACCATTTTGATTCATGACTCGCCATGGTGAATTTTTCGCCGGTGATTGGATCGAAGAAGAAGTTGTTGATGATGCCGTGGTGGGGAGGGTAGAGACCAGTGACGATGGAGTAATGATTGGGGAAAGTGAGAGTGGGGAAAACGGGAATGAGTCCGGTTAGGGCTTCGGTGCCGTTGTTGATGAGACGGTGGATGTTTGGGGTTGGGGTTTTGAATTGGTAGCCGAAACGGAAGCCGTCGGAGGAAATGAGGAGGACGACGGGGTGGGGGAGTTTATTGAGGGGGCGGGCGGTGGTTGAGGTTGAGGTTGAGGAGGATGACGGCGGGGGGAGAGAGAAGTAGAGAATGGCGAATGTGACGGCTGTAATGAGTGACATACAAGCGATGAAATTGAGAAGAAGAGTTGGTTTGTTGGAATGAGAGGTTGAAGTTGAAGTGTCGAGGAGTGGCTTTGAATTTGATGCTTCTTCTAATTGTTTAGCATCCATTTTCCTTCTACTATTGTTATTCTTATCGCACCACTACTATACTCTTACTATTGCTTCTTCTATTGTTTATTAATTTCTCAGATCTGTTTAGTTAGACTCTAGATTAACACTTTTGTTTCTCCTTTTCTATTTTTAGCTTATAATAATAACAATGTCATACCGTAATTAGATTCGGATTTCTTGTAGTTACGCAGCTTTACATGAGATTGAATCTCGCTTGTTAATTTGTGATTTAATGGCTATTCATATCACATAATTACATTTTGGATCAAACGCTTCAATTTAACTCGAAAATTTGCAATACATTAGTCAATAAACAATAAAATTCAAAAAAGTAGTCCTCCAGTGGGGTTTTGCAAGGGATCAGGATTGTCTAACTTTATGGCCGGAAAGGTACTCTCTACTTTGATTCTTTATGAACGGTTGGATCAATCACTTGCTTCAAACATAGCCACATGTCCTTATTTTTTCTCAAATAAAAAAATCAAAGATAATGAATGGTAAACCTGCACGGGTACTTCTACCGCACCATTGTCCTCCATGTCCTTATTAAAAATTATAGATGAAATGACCAAAATGCCCTTTATTAAAACTAAAAAATTACAATAATATCTAAAACTGTTTCTTCTTCTCTTCCTCTCCCTCCCTCTCGACTGCTCGCTGCTGCTGCTCACTGCTTGACTGCTCGCCTCGCCTTGCCACTGGTCGCGTCGCCTCGCCTCGCCTCGGCCGTTCGTCAAAAGGTTCGGCTTTCAGTGACTGATATTGTTTTGTTCTAAATTTTCGATCTGTGCTGGACGCCTGGACTGCTCACTGATATTGTTTTGTTCTAAATTCTGATGCATGTTATGTTATGGAGTTTTTTTGTTACATATAAGGTGTTTGATATTTTGTTGCATATAAGGTGTTTGATTTTTGGTGGGTTTAGGAAATGAATTCAGTGCGGCGAGGTTGGCATGCGTCCAACGCCATTCTCCTCCGCTATAGAAAATTTTCACTCTAATTCATTGTGATATGATATTTTCAGGCTATATCAGATATAAGAGTAAAATGTAAATAATTCAAAGAGTAGTTATTTGTTTAATCGGTTGATTTTGTAGTATATGAATTAGAGTGAATAATTGTCTTGAATTTGAAATATGCAATTAATTGATCTGTTGTTTCTTTGTTCTTAATTGTTATTCTTTGTACATTGGTTTTTGCAAATATTATAGATAAATTGTTTAAAACCGTAAAATGAGCAATGGGGGTCATGAAACAAGCTTTTGAATCATGGTCTTGGCTGAGTCAATAATGCTACAGCTTCTGTTGAAATAGGTACGGTGTAGTGCTTAATTTTCCATAGTCATGTGTTGAATTTGCTCTTTCCACGCAAAAAAAATGCCAAGGCGTAAAGTCAAAAAAACTGTTAAAGCAACCGAATTGGTGCCTCAACCCAAGGAGTCTCAAATTCCGACGCAGCAACCTCACTTCATGGACCATGAAATCGAAGGTTTTACACTTCAGATTCTTTTTCCGTTTTTAATTTCTCTTCATGAAGTTAAATATATTACATAATGTGTGTGAGTGTGAACTGAATTTGAATTGTTTGTGCAGCAATGGAGCGACAAATCAGTGCAATTAAGGCAGTTCGGGAGGTTAAAACTGAACACTTGTTGACGGAGTTGAGATTGCTTCGCTCGTGTTTTAGTGAGGAACAACTTCAGAAACCCGTGTTAGAGGTTTTTAAAGAAACTCTTCCAAATCTGTTCATTGTGAATGATAAAAGGGGTAACAAATTTGAAGTAAAATGGAAAGATAAAGAAGAGTCTATGAATGTGAACATGAACTGTGGAGATTTGCATGCTTCGTTGCTGCAAAGGTTGTCCATGGCTTACCCTCACTGCTCCTCTTCAATTGCTCCTTTTGCTGGTGCCTTTGAATATTCTTCCAATGCACCAGGTGAACATTTCATAATTCCGATTAAGTATGTTTTTTATGTTGATGTTTTTGAATTAGTTAGTCTCTTTTAAAATTGTTTGTTTAAGTCTCAATGTTTAAAAAGAAAGTTTTCTTTTGTTATGAATTTGGATTTATTGCAGCAAATTAAAAAAAAACAGACTATACTAGTGTTGGCAAATAGCTGCTATAGCGGCGTTATAGAGCTATAGCATAGCGGAATTTAAACAAATCGCTATTGATTCACAATCTGCTATTTAGTACAAAGTGTTGTCAAATAGCCGCTATTGCGGCGCTATAGCACTATGGCGTAGCAGAATTTGAACAAACCACTATTTCCGCGATCTGCAATTGACAACACTGGACTGTACACATTTTGAGTTTGTGGTAGTTGAGCGTACCTAATGTAAACTCTCCATCCTGTGTTTGGATTATTCTTTGACTGTGTAAGGAGTGTGTGTTTTGAGTTCGATTTATGTGCCCAAAATGTGAACAAGTTGATCTATGTCCAATAACTCTCATTCTCTTACTGCAATTACATTATATTTTTACTCTATAAAACAGAAGACAAAGTTTTTACATTTTATAAATGTGATTATGTGCTTTTAGTTATGAAAAAGATGTGAATCAAATTCTGACAAGTAGTAAACACACTTCATTGAATATAAGCTCTGCAGCACCGACACCTCTGATCAAAGGCGTACCCCGGTGTTCAACACCAACACGGCACGGCACCTTGATTATATTCAATTAATTAATTTTCTCAAAGTATTACCGATGTCGACGTGTCAGTATTGTGTCCGATGTCTGTGTCATAGCCGTGTTTCATGGAATATAAAAGCGCAGGGCTGATTTCAAGAAATAGGAGTAAAAATATATTTAAGTTTCTATATAGATGTATTTTGTATAGTTGACAATAGTTAGTTCCATCTTGACAGGGATAGCAAGCTTTGTTGGTGCTGATAATCTGCATTCGAAGGATTTTGTATGTTCTCTTTCTTCACTTTGGATTGGATGCTAACTTAAATTTCGTATAGTATTGACAATAGTTACTTCTCTTTCTTCACTTTGGAAAATCACAAATCCTTCGATAAGATTAATATGATTACAATATTTATGCAAATAGAAGCATATAAGATAAGATTAATATGTATGATTATAATGTAAAATCACAAATCCTAACTTAAATATCTCAATCTTTCATTACTTGCATAATCATTGTAGAGTACATTAGTTTTTGTGACAAAAATAGGCTGTGAAACATGTTGGTGCTGACTCTCTTACTCATCCATTCTTTATAATTTGTAAATGATCTAAATTATCCTTGATTTTAAAAGGAAACTTTTAATTATTTTAGTGATTAAATGTCTATTGTATAGGTGTTTGAGGAGCCATCTGAAACTCAGACTTTAGCAATGCAAGAAGGTCTTCAGACTCCCGGTGTAAGTATCTCCTTTCTGCATTTTTATTTAAGCAAAAAAATGAATTATGGCATTTGTTGTTGAGGGCCCCAGATGGCCTTGTAATGGATAGTTAACTGCTGAATATGGTGATGGCTCTATAATTTGTGTTTTGCAGGTAAATAGTCAGAGGTTGTCTGTTGGGATGACGCCCAAAACACTTCGGCTTCCCAAGCCTGGCGAGATGCTTCTTTCTGTCCATGGATCACCCCTAGGTGTTTACAAGGACAATAACATGGAAGCTATATATGGTATGATTGAGAAAATTGCTTTGGATATAACTTAAAACTATTTTATTCTTTATCATGTTCATGAACAAGGGATGGTTCTTGTCCAACATTTGCTTACTTCCCTGAACTCCAAAGTGCCTACCTTAATGCTTTGCTTTTGATACGCTTTCCTATTCTTCCACACTAGTTGGAAACACTGCAAATTTATATATTTCTAAATACGGTATTTATTCTGACATGCAGAGTCAGAGGAGGGTTGAATTCTGGTTAAATCTCTTGCTGTTCAAGATCAAGCTTTTCAATATGCACCGACCAATACAATTTCAATAGTCACTCAAGACGATATTTGTCATGATTAGTAGTCTCTTTGCTCAGTATTCATTTTTCATTCAGCGTTCCAGTTTTCTTGTGTTTTCCTCTTTCACAGCCAACTAGATCAAATTGATTTGGCCTCCCAGCTCTCAAATTTTGGAACGAGATGCAATTGGAAAGAAACCAACAGTTATCTGACTACTTGTATATTACACGGCTACTATGGCTGACACTTATTACATATACCCCAATGTTATCGACCAAAAGCATATTTCGTAATAGTCTGTCTTATATGTTTTGTTTTGTGTTGTATTTCCTTGGTTACACTTTGTTTGGATGCGTAAAAGAAACAGAGAAGAGAGGGATAAAAGAGAAATAGAATGAAATTATGTATTATTTGGATGTAGAGTGTTCCCATCAAACCAATTAAAAAAACTGCAAATTTGAGACTCCTTGGGTTGAGGCCCCAATTCGGTTGCTTTAACAGTTTATTTGACTCTACAGGATAATAGATGGATTGATTGATCCGGCAAAAGTTGCTATGCCTTTCTCTTCATTAAGTGCATGATTAGATCTACCAAGTAGAAAACATTATGTTTTTCAAAAATAATTTTAATTGTTTTAAATATATACTTGTATATATTTTTGTTTTATCATAATGGTAAACTTCCGAAAATACCATTCAACATAGACAAATGTAAATCTATTTGATAGTATTTAACGATCCTTGAAGACTTTCCTCCCTTTAAGTGGAGCACTACTTTCTCACTCTAAATAGTTTTTCATCAAAAATAAAATATTACTTCAATCTACTTTTATTATATAATATTGTTTTAATCTATTGTTTAATTTTTTTTCATAATACTTATTTGCATAATTTAATATTTTTTCATATTTCATATATTTAAATATAATATATCAATATTATTTTGTATTGTTAATTTTTGGTATATTATTTATTATATTTTGCTTCAATTTTGTTATTTAAATGTAACTTTATAGTAATAATACTAAATTAATATTTTATAATTGTAATTTGAATCAACAAAAAAAAAAACTAAAATAATTTAAACCACGTTAATTTAGATCATATCAAATTTTAAAAAATGTCATTCAAATCAAACTATAAGTATTTAATTTTTGGATCAGATGTACTTTACCTTATAATTAATCAAAACTACTAGTATGTAGCTCGTGTCAAACACATGATATATTATCGTCTAAATAAATTTATTCAACTTAAGACTTAACAGTCAGTTATGATATTTTCTTTGACATATCGTTATCAATATTAGTTATAACTATTTATTAGTCTTAATATATTTTTAATTATAATAATAATTTTTTCATTATAATTTTATTTGTATTTTTTTGTCAACATCTACAACATGATCATACGAACATTCACTAAGAAATCATTAAATGTTAAGTGATCTAATATCATATTGCAAGACATCTACACTATAAACAAATCTATTATATATCTTACATAATCAATTTCCTTTCATTTTGAGTTCGTCAAAAAAATATTTACATTTAGTTCTACATATATGTATCAAACAAAATTTTTATTTTATAGATTTTAAAAACAAATTTACAAAACAATTTTTTCATCTCTAAAATAATTTTTAAAAATATAATTGGCAAACAAATATTTTAAAAAGTTTATTCTTAAAAACACTTTCTTAAAATTGATTTACAAAATAGTATTAAAAAACTAAAAAAAAAAAAAACTGAATTCCCGTGGTGATTTCCCGTTCTCAGAAGGTGAGGGTTTGGATCCTTGGCAGGTCGAAGGGGAGAGATGAAGTCTTAAAAGGGAGAGTTGGGCGGAGACAAAATGGTGGGGATTGCTACTATCTTGCCCTTTCACTTTCTATTCTTTCTTTCTCTCTCGTTTTCTATTTTTAGCTTATAATAATAATAATAATAATAATAATAATAATGTCATACCGCAATTAGATTCGGATTTCTTGCGGTTATCGCTTGTTAATTTTGTGATTTAATGGCTATTCATATCACATATTTACATTTTAGATCAGACGGTTCAATTTAAATCTCAATTTAACTCTCAAAAATTGCAATACATAAAGTGAATAAACAAAAAGTGAGTCCTCCAAAGGGAAGGGTTTTGCAAGGGGTTTAGGAAATGAATTCATTGCGGCGAGGTTGGCATGCGTCCAACGCCATTCTCCTCCGTCTTCGCCATTACTCCTCCTCCACTCGCAAATCCAAATCCAAATTTCCAAAACCCACTCAGATACCTTTTCAACCCAAACTCGCCAACTCTGTCAACCTAATCGGTACTGTTCACAAACCAGTTCACATTCAAACTTCTCCTGACGGCAATCTCTTCGCCTCCACCTTCATCACTCGTCTTGCCCAAAACTCTTCTTCCCTTTTGATTCCTGTTGTATTCCAAGGTGATCTTGCTCATACTGCTAATTTTCATCTCAAACAAAACGACGTCGTTCATGTTGCTGGACAACTCACTACTCATCCTTCACATTCCACTCCTCATTCTCAGTTTCAGGTTTCTTTCTCTTTTTTTTATTTACTCCTGTGCTTGTTTATGTTTTCTGATATTTCACATGTCTAATGCTTTAATCCTATTAGGTTATTGTTGAAAGCCTTAACTTTGTTCAAGATTATCCTCCTGTCGAGAAGGCTTCTTTAAATTATAAGGAAAAAACAATTTATTCTCTCGGTAAGTACTTTTTTCTGATTTAGCATGATGCTATTTTCGATAACCTGTTATGAATTTTCATCTAAAGGTGGAAATTTGGGGTAATAGAATTTTCATACTTTATAGTGTATTTTAGTAAAAATTTCATATTTGGTTTCATGACACCAAACCTTGTTTTGACTTGAAATGATACAAGTACCTTTTGCATTAAGTTAAAAAGTTATACTTAGTGTATGTTTAGTTGTGCGGTGACAAAAATTGATTTTGAATAAATTGATTTTGTAAAGGTGACTTGAATGTAAGTAAAGTAGTTTATGATTGAATACATTTACATAAAAGTTAGTTGAAAATATATTTTAGTGTAAAAATTACGTTTTTGCTCAAAAGCTACAAGTCCTAACTTCAAATTAAAATCAATTTTAGAGGCAAAATCGATTCTACTCAAGAGCAACCAAACATGTCAAAATCAATTTTTTACCTCTAGAATCAATTTTAGCTGCTCCAAATGTGGAACCAAACATAGGTCCATTCTCAGTTTAGTTGTTTTGATGTGTGTCAAAGTAGTGTTTGAGATGTCTTGAAACAAAATAAAACAAGTTTTTTTGGAGATGCTTGTATGAGATATCTAACATGTGTCGTATGAGTGTCGGACACCAACCCGTGTCAGACACTGGGACACACATAATTCCAAGAGTGTCAATACTTGATAGAATGTTCTTTCATATGGTATGCTTCCATATTAAATTGGGAGTAAATGGTTTTACAAAAATTTCTTCGTAATATGTTTTCTTTCATATGATTTTTTTTCAATAGGATTATTTTTATCTTTTTATGTGCTAAAAGAAATTGTTTTAGATGAGTAGGAGGTGAAGTACTGTGACTATGTTAAAGATTGCAAAATGTTATGAAAGTTAAAATTTTGAAACTGTGTGCTGCTTTAGCTAACAGTGCTATGAACTCTGATAAGCTTTTGGTAATATTTTATGTACATGTTATTAGAAAGTGAGGAGGAGGAAATCAATCCATCACAGAAGGATATCCATTCCGAGCAAAGTGAGGAACATGAAAAAGACAAATTCTGGAAGGATTTCCTTAATAAACCAAGTGAATGGCGGGATGTCCAATCAACAAGGGTTTGTGAATTTTCTTCTCATTTTGATTTGTATCCTTTGTTTTGCCCTTCTTTTATTTGGCAATAATGAAACATCCTTCATATTTGTTTTGTGAATTTTTTGAAACTAAATGTAGGAGAGTGCAGAAAGTACAGCTTTTGAAAGAAAGCCAAATGGTGAAATACAATCTGAAGTGAAACAATCAATGAGTAAGTATACCTGCATTAGTTATGTCTGTTGATTCTCTTACGTTTTACAATAAAATTGGCTCTTTGGGCAGTTTGAACTTTCCAAATTATTTCCCATTTTGATCTATTTTACAGCCGGGGAAAAGAAATACCCAGACTCTTTGTCAAGTTCTTGGAGCAATCTTCTAGGCGATCCAAAGCAGTGGTGGGATTACCGTGATAGCAAACGCAATGGATTGGTAGTGATTGATGACTTGGGGTATATTTTTCTCTTTGACAAATATATTTGGGGGATTTTTTATATTTGTATCTACTTAGTAGGTGAGTCCAAGGTACCCTGACTTCAAGCGCAAGGATGGAAGTGCTCCTATCTGGATCGACAGAGCTCCAAAGTGGGTTTTATCTAGACTGCAAGAACTAGAATTTGACATTCCGGTTGTTAAACCCAAACAAGCAAAGGACAGTAATGGTCTGTGCGAATAATTTTCTTTCTTACAGAGTTTTCTTTGCATCATAATTGCATCTGAAATATTGTTGGTACAAAGTGATTCTCAGTGGCTTCTATCAAATTTAAAACAAATTCATATTTTTTATTTATTTTTTTAGCTTGGAGATGCTCTCAATTTTTATGTTTGATCAATGTCTTAAGTTTTGTTTACGCTCTGCAACTCGATATTCCTCGTGTCCCTTTTCCATTTCTTTTAGCTTCATATTTCTGTTTCTGACTGACATTTGTCCCAACTTGGTTTAGGTGATCAGTCCTGGAACGATTTGGTGCAAAATCCAGCTAAATGGTGGGATAATAGATTAGACAAGGTAACCTCATTTTCTGATTTGTCTCTGCATTTTTGAGTACCTATTAGATTCTTTTTATTAAGGTAATTGTTCATTTTGATCATATCAGAAGAATGAAAGAGGTCCTGATTTCAAGCACAAAGAAACTGGTGAAGGGCTGTGGCTTAAAGGTTCACCAAGTTGGGTGTTACCAAAATTGCCACCCTTGCAGCCTAAACAAATTGAAGTAAGTAGTAACTAGCAGAAAACAAACACCGGCTTTACGAGCATTGGAAAAAGAAGCAGAAACTGGAGTCAATCACCAAGTTGGATATATCATTCTGCCTGTGTTTTCTGTTTCTCTTCCATGTAATTAATTTATCCTTTCTCAAAGTTCTGTTGTTTTGATATGTATAATCATAGCAGTGATTTGAGATGCACTACAGTGATCATGTTTTCGAAACAATTTGTCTTTATATTAATTAATTAGTCTACATTTGTTTTCGAATTCAAATTTAAACCTTAATTTTATCTTCAATTATTATTATGTTGGACACAAGCACCAAATTGGCAATTTTTTAATTGATGTTGTAAAGTTTTGGACCTTCATATTCAATTTTACTTTTCAAGATGGAGTTAGCATGTCCATTTCATTTGTTGACACTTCTTACAGATGAAAAAAAACCTAGTGGGTGGGTATATAGAAGAATGAGAAAACATTCTTTCAATAATTGAGGAGAAATAGAAAGGCTACCAACACGCACTCAATATATTTTTATATACATTATTTATTACTGGGTCATGTTTTGTTTTTATAAACACTCTTAATGTTGAGCAAGTGTGTAAAGTGATTTGGTAAAAAAGAGTGTTTAAAATATAATGAAAAAGAATATATTGATAAGATTCCTCGTGAATTAATAAAGCATTGGAGTTTGATTAATTCGGTCATCAGTGGATAACCAAAAACAATAGGAAGAAAAATAAGGAAATATATGTCTTGTATTAATTAAGACTTGATTAGTAGGCAAGATTACTGTCTGTCTAGGGCTTGTGCAAAACTTTTCCAGCCAGCAAAGCAGCTTCCATAACAACCTTGATAACTTCAATAACATCATCCGTTTGGCATGTATTTCCCTTGAATGTAGGAGCCCCCGTGTTCTTAAATTTTTCCATACAGTCTATGAATGTTTGGCTGCACTGTTGGCTTAGGTAGTCATCTGCATAAGATACCACAATTAATCAGTATTTAGTATAATTACTAAGATCCACCCACATAATTGTATAATCTTGATCAAACTTAGCAATATGCTTTTCTATTGTTGTGAAAATTACAACACCTTATAGTTTTTATTAGTTTTTCAATAAAATATAGGAAATAATACTAGTTTGGTAACAGTTGTTATCACTAACAAGTCTCTTAAGCATATTCTTTGAGTGAAGGAGAAGGGACGCAACAGGGGTCAAATTAACTTGGCTGAGAGGGCTATGTTGCTAGCTTGACATGTTCAGTATTAGAAATCCAGATATGAAGTAATTAGATGAATGTCATGTTTAGTCTTTGTTTGTATGTGTACATAAATTTCACGACAAGCACAAGGCCTATTAGTTTACTGGTCAGAAATAATTTTACAAGGTAAAACATCCCTATCAGCTACCTACCATCTTTTCTTCGTTTCAGTGTGTGCTTGATTTTACCAAAATTAGAGTGACACACTGAAATTCTACCAAACTCTGTGTCAATCCAAACATACAATAAACTAAAAAGAATTATCTGAACTCCACTGAATTCACACCACTAATGCATATTTGCCTTTGCTACTCCCTCAATACTCTGTTTTAAAAGAATGCCAAACAAACAAAGTATAAAAAACAAACCAAATTGATGATCTAGTTTCTAAAGGGACTTGGGTAGTATTTGTTGGAAATTCTAAATTTTTAGTACATGTTCAATCCTAAATTTTTTACTATCCATATATTTTGTAGGACGATTTAGGCACAAACCAAATTCTAAGAGTAATCAATACAGTATCAGATCCGAATGAATCTGATACTAATAATGTAGAATCAAATCTGGAAACCAATTCATGTCATAATAACATAAGGTGTTTGTATCAATTAAGAAGATATATATGCATACAGAACTCACTATTTTTGGCTGTGACACATTGATCATGCTTCATACAACAATCATCAAGGCCATCACAAGGCTTTTCACCAGGGCATCCACTATACAGAAGTCCACAGTACTTTCCATATCTCAACAATGGTGGCACTGTCATTCCAAAACTATACCTACTTAATCCAATAACCTCAATTTTTTAAAAAAGAAACAACAAAATATCTTTAAAAAAGAAAGAATTAAGACATGTACCTGAGCAGAAACTTGATTCACATTGTCTACTACACTCTTTACTCTACAGAAAATTAATAAAAACAATTAAGAAAGTGATGATTACACATGTTAAGACTTAATTAATATGCCTACCACAGAAACTGCTACTCCAGTGGTTTGAGCTCCTATGTTGAGGGCATAAACAGGATTGGTTAACAAGTTAAAAGCAAAAGTGAAAAATAAGAGAAGAGAATACTTGAATGACATTATAATTTTGGTGGAAAGAGAAGAAAAACAAAAAGTGAGATTAATTGAAGTTTGTGAAGATTGGTTTTATAGGATGGAAAAGAAGAGAGAGTAAAATGAAAGAGATTTGATTTCAGAACAAAAGTCTCAAAGACAGACAGACTGAGCTAGGATAGGAAGTAAGCTAGCTATGCTTGGTGGTGGCAGGTGGTTTTGTTTTGTAGTGTCTCGTGACTGTTTTGTTCACATTATAGTATATATATTATTATTTTATGTTATTCTTTATTCCCTCTTTTTGACTTATTTAGCTGCATTATACTTTTTTAATACATGTTATTATTGTGTAATAATAATGTAGTTTTCAACAAGTTAAATTTTTAAACCAATCCATAGGAAGTCTTTTCATATTTCAATAATGTATCATTATATTATTATATCAAATAATCATGTTGAAAAATTGATATTAACAATCCATCAAAAGTGAACTCGTGGAAGTTATTTTCATTTTGTGTCAACTCGTGAACTACTTATGGTTGATGTCTAGTGTCTGTTTATGGCAAGTGGCTCTTGGCAACAATGATGAACTTCTTGCATATTTCAAAGTAATTACACCTTTTGAGCTACGTGGTCATAAGTATATTAGTATTCAATACTTTGAGTGTATTAATGTTAGATTTAATACATTCTCTAAGGTTGATCACCTTTTACTCTTCTGATGTGAGGCTAATAAAACCTCTAAAATCCTAGAATGAGTGGGGGTGCACCTTCATCAGCCCATCAAGGTATGGGTGCTTGGGCCTTAGGCCCATAATTTTGTAGTGCTTCCCATCATATTTTATAATTCAATAAAATAATTCTACCCAATTATTCAGAATTCTATTATTATTATTATTATTATTATTATTATTATTATTAATTTTTTTACAATTGATGAGCTATAAGGAACAGTAAAGAAATTTAATGCAAGAAGTTATAGATTTGATCTCGAAAAACTAATTTAATATAATAATTATTAACATTTGCCTATAAAAAAAATGCATCATCAATATTTATATATAGATATCACTTGAAGTGCTTACATTGCATAGAAATGTAATGAATTTATATATAAAGAAATGGAAAGAGTTTTCAGTACACAATTGATTTTCCTTGGTTGTCTTAATTAAGACAGATAAATATTGTACAATGAATTTGATGTTGATAGATTAGAGGAGTTTCCATGGCTTGCCTCCATCCATATTGAATTTCTTGAGTCTTCCAAAGAACATAACAAGTATGAGAATGATCTTACCTTCATCACTCCATTTTCCAACAAATCCAATCCACTTGTTTTCACAATTTGGATCTCGATGTAATTGTCGTTCACAACTATATCCTGTACTAAATCCTACGTTCCCATACGCACTGTTTATGCCATATGCACCCAACACACACAAACATATATTATGGGTTAGTCTAGTCACACAATAAATAACAAATTATTTCAAAATCAAAAACATCAAAAGTATTCCAAATGTGCAAGTTAAAACTAGGAGTATATAAAAATAATCAGTATATTAAGCAACAAATATTTTTTGTTTTTTTATACAAACAAACATTATATGAGAAAATGACTATTAATTGTCTGTGTAGATCAATTTTACACAGACATTTAATTAGAATTATTGATTTTGCAACTAACAACATAATTGTAATCATCATCATAAAATAACTACGCAATTTATGGTTTGTGTTGAGTATCGCGTAAAAATATTTACATTGACGGTATATGCTCATTAAACTAAGAAATTATTAGTATTTTTTTTTAAAAAAATAATAGTTTAATTTGTATGCACTTTCGTTGTAAAAAAATTTAGACTTCATATTTGTACGTGAGTTTATGGTAATATTTATCATATTTATTACAAGGAAAAAAAATAACTACTCTTTAATTATAAATAGACTATTAAAAACTAAACAAGACTAGACATAAAAATATATAAATTTGGTTAAAAGAAAAAAACTACACATTTATTATAAAAAATTAGTTAAATACAAATAATTTTCTAGATCATATGCATCTCCAAAAGTTTCCTTTGTGAAAATATGTACCATAAGAATAAAAATGTTATTAAAAAATAAACCTTGTATTAATTAAAGGTACTTTAGAATAGGTAACACAAAATAGAGTTAAAATAATTATATTTACTTATATTTGACACTAAAACATATATATGAATTTTTGAATATATTTGAGACATGTTGAAAAGGATATGTTAAAAATTGTGTTTTTAATATAATTTAAAATAATATTGTACTACTATGTAGTTATAAATTATTATTATTGTCTATAAACAACTACCATTTATCTTATTTAAAATAATTTTCGGACACAAATTTCTACATCAACGCTGTATTAACATAATGTTTTGATTATTTTTTTACTAATTTTTTTTCTCCTCTTGGATAATGATGATGAAAAGGCTAGTTCAAAATGTAAAAAACAATACCAATTCCACCTTTTTTTCATTTGTCACTTTTCAGTAATGGGCCTTTTGGGCCATATAATTGTTAAATATATGGCTACGTTGAATCATATATTATTCGTGATGTGACAAGATGCATCTGCTACTGCCACGAGGCATAGTTGTCGAATTAATGATGTTTTGATTTGAAGTGCAACAAGTAACATAATAATTTCCATAATATAGATTGACTATATTATCTAGCTCACATTTTTTATAAAATATTTTTATCAATAATTCGTTCATGTAATTATTGAAAGAATTGACTTTTAATGAATTATTATAATAGTCAACATTTTGGAAGTTATAATTAACTTTAGAACACCAAGTGAATGAGATGGGGGAGGAATAGAAATATCTAACCTGACAACTTCAAAAACAATATTGAAGACGTTGAAATTGAGAGGATCCTCCTTCAATTTTTTCCTCTCAGTTATGCATACTAGTATGATGAATATGAGTAAATAGGAGAGTTGAGAGAATATCAAATTATCCATTACTTTTCCTCTTTTCTTTTTCATCCTTTCTGATTTTTCACCCTCATCTTTCAATGGGAGGAATGATGTGTAAGGAGGAAGGTACCTATACATGTGTCCAAATTAATTAATGCAAGTACTTATTAAATATAAATTAATTGTTCACCCCACTTAATTATTTTTGTTGGTTTCATTCTTGTAACTTGTAAGTTAGTTGGAGTAATCTTAATTAGTATGCTTTGAACATAAACAAATTTAATTAGTTGCGGAATAATAGCAATGACTTGGGCATAAAATACTAGCTAATGTAGTACAAAACAAATCAAGGTTTTTTTTATATAATTAAGAAATGAGAGAAATCCTAGGTAGGAGAAGTCAAATTAAAAGCAAAATAATTGTAATTGAAAAATGGAAATAATTTGGAGAGTGACAACATACATATATCATTGGTCTAATTAAATGATCAAACCTAGGAGCTTTTTCTTATAATATATATATATATATAACCCATTGCCAGCAAGCTCCAATAATGCACTTTTATAAACGTTCGGACATGCAGGGATGTTCACACAAGTTCGTTAAAGTTATAAGTAGCTTATATATATATATATATATATATATGACTATCACCTTATCCAATTATAAGTAGCTATCTAATTATACTGGTATAATACTTTTTTTTACAATATATGACTTTTTTTGACATCAATAAAATATTCAATAATTGAGTTTGATTTAAAAAATAAGAATTTCTATGGTACTATGAAAAAAAAATATCGTTATTATCAAAATTTTGACCAATAATTGAGTTAGTTTCTCGCTAATTCATTTACGTCAATATTCATATGTATTGCATATTAAAAGTTGACTTAATCAATAGTAGATATATTTGTCTATTTGTTTTAGTTCTTAACAATTACATAAATAATTTCTATAATTAAAAATCATCACAAATCGAAAGAGATCTAAAGTGTAAAACTTAAAAATTTTAGTGGTGTTAAATTTATAACCTAATCACACTGATTTATTAAAGTTATGTCATTCAACTATTAGTCAATTTATTTGATAGTACTAAAACATATTAATTTGCAAATGTACTTTAGAAGTTTCTGTAAAACTTATTTATTATAATGTAGCAAATTGAATAATTATCGATAACTATCGCTACTTGATATTGTTACATTACTCAATAATTTTCTATTGAATACTTCCTTATATTGCAAAATCTGATCTTTTGTTTTAAAGTTTACATCATGTATATTTTGATAAGTTTTTACATAATCATTTAATGTAGGGTATTGAAATAAGTGAATAACAATTAAACTTTTAATGTAGGGTATTGAAATAAGTGAATAACAATTAAACTTTTATGAAATTATCAAAAAAGGTTGGACATCACACTTTTTCAGAAATACTACTAGTAATCAAAAGGTATTATGTGCCTCTAATGTATGTTCAATTAAATAGCAATAATAATTAGTGGAGAGAAAGTGAGAGAAACTTACATCATGAAGACAAATAATACCAAGATGGCTTGTGATACAGTTGATAGGTCCACAATAGTTTCACCTGTGTGTCTTGAATTAACACTTTGAAATAACACACCAATCATTTTTTCATACCAATTCAACCCCTTCAAACCTTCTAAATTCCAATCCAATACACAAAAAAGTGCAACTTGAACCATAATAAATCCAAAAACACTAAGCACAACAAAAACAGAGTGTTTCCCTTGTAACAAGTGTTTGTAACCAACTTCCTCTGCATTCTTCAAAAGATAACCACACTCTTTCTTCTTATAAAATTTTCCCAATACCCATATGCAAAATCTCAAACATGGAGGGTACAATGTGTTCCCAAGAAGCACTTGTGGAATAAGCATGATAAGAATACCTGAATTCTTTCTAAAAACAATCATGTTTTCATTTGTTGGAACAAATCCACAACTTGCAAATGTTGAAACTATAGTAAAAGTAGAAAAAGTCAACATTTTTAGACCCTTTTTTTCTAGTATTTTTTTAGCACTAGGAATAATTGTAAAATAAAGTGACACCCCAAATACACCTATAATATGAACTATTACAAAATAAGCTAGAACTACATAACCCAAATATTTCATAGACAAATACCTCAAATTTTCATTTGTGGTACTCAAAGATTCATGTGATTTTTTGTGTACCTCATTTATGGTACTCAAAGATTCATGTGATTTATTGTGTGAGTTAAAACTTGTTCCCATTTCAACTTCAAGATGAATTTGATCAACAATAACGGGGTTTAAAGAAGCGAGACGAGCATGCGAAGAAGCGATTTTATCTAACTCGGTTTTTAATCTTGATCTAATGAAATGAAGTCCTACCATTGAGGTAAAGACTTCACCACCTATGAACATTAAAATGGTAATTAAGATTAATTGAGAGTTAGAAAAAACCTCCATTTCAACCGTGGACATGCTTGAAACTGTTGCGGATGAAACGGATGTGAAGAATAAATCTAAGTTTTTGGTTGTTTCTAAATTTGGATTTAGAGCTTTGAGAAATCCAAATCCCAAAATGGAAAGAGAAATGAAATATGTAATTTGAATCCATAATGGGTTTGCTCTTAGGAGAATGTAGCGACAAAAACATGGTACTAAGAAAAAATTTGATTTGCTTAGACAAGCTAATTTTTGATATGAAGTGTTGCAAAGGTGTTGCAACTTGTTCATAAGACAACCTAAGATGTTCATCTTTGTTGTCTCTTTAATTTTTGAATCAATGTTTGTTGTAATAAATTCTAATACAAGAGAAGGTATTTAAAGAAAAGTTTTCATGCTGCTTATAGTTTCTTTCTTTAAATGTCTTTTAGTAACTTTTCTATGGTAAATTTTAAATGACTCAAAGAATATATATATATTTTTTAAATTGTGTAGAAACAAACTAAGAGAGAGAATCGAAGATAGTGTTGTATAGTATAGTACTATAATTGTAGCAACTATTGGCCACCGCTTTATAAAGTATACAAATTCGTTGAATTTTGATTTTGTCTCTAGGGAAATGATACAAATACACGTGCTACCATCTAAATCGTTAATTTGCAATTATTAGATTCAAATCACACATACATGTTTAAAATAATTTTGATCGTTGATTGAAATTCGCAGTCGAAAGTAGTAACACAATTACTCTTAGATGAACTGTTTCTAGATCTGTCCCTACGTATCATAACTACTGAATGTTTTTTTTTCGTAAAAAATTTATTTCAAAATAAATATTACATTTTCAACTTTCAATGTAAAATTCATTTTTTTTTCATTTTTAATTATTCTATTTAATTAATATTATGTAGATTATTTTCAACATATTATATTTTACTTTATATGTATGATAAAAGTAATTTAATAAAGTTATTATTCTCCTTGTATTTGAAATCATTTTTTAATATGTGCAGAATAAGCAAAAACAACGCTCATTATTAGATGAAATAGGTATTTTTTTTTCACATTTCTAATCTTTTATTTTTGAAGGGTTGGTAAATCAATAAATAGGAATTTTAATCATTGTAATTACAATGAAGGTTCGATTTTTATTATTTCTAGTCCTATAAACACCTGTTAGTCTTCAGAGCGACACAAAGCTACGAAAAAATTAAGAAGAAAAATGTAATTCAACCATTATTTTCGTTAGGGTCTTCTCCGCTGCATGGAGAGTTGAGTCTTCATATTCTTTTAGCATTCTATGTAATCATGGTACTAGAAATTAAAAAATAATAATAGTCATTCCATCTTATAATTATTGGATCGTTAGATATTGTACTGGGCTGGGCACAGATTTAGTCTCATCAAGCATAGTGAAAGGGATCTAAGGTGAATGACAATCAGAATTTGCATGGACCTCTGATGACTCTTCATCATATGCATATTTTTCATTGTTTTTAGACTTATCTATCTTTAATCATTAGTTAATTTAAGGAGTTATTTGATATATTTTGTTGATTTTAGTTCTTGAATTTAATGAAATGTTTATGTTCTTATTTCCTTGATTAAATAGAGATTTTTCGTAGTTTTGTGTTGTTTCTTGGTTTTAGTGCAGTGCTGAATTTTGGTGAGAAATCAACATGACCTATGTGGAGTATTTCAGCCATATATGGAGTTGTAGATGTCCAATTGAAGTCAAACCAAGTGCAAATGAAAGCTAAGATCCATAATTACAACTTTCATGAAGACACCGGAACCAAATTCGGACTCCAAAGTGGAGCAAAATACAGTATACGTCAGACAGAAGAGGTTTTGCGCCTGAAATGCAAAACCGTGCCCGGGGCAAATTTTGACATTCCTGACACTGTTCAATTGCGCTTGAAGCGCAAATTACGCGCCTGGGGCGTGCGGCGCGTAGCAGAACACATTAAAACACGTTTTTCTCACTTTTTAGGCATCTTTTCGACTATTGGGAAGTTTGGAGACTTGTGCCCTAGCAGAGAAACTCAAAGATGACCGTTTCTAACACCATTGGAGTAGTTTTATCAAGAATCATTCATGAATCCTTCTTGTTATTCTTCTTTAATCCATATCTTTTGTATCTATGTCATGAGTAATTAAACCCTATTTGTTAGGGATGAGTGAAACGAGATGAAACCCTTATTTGTTTAATTTGATTTCTAGTTATATGAATGAGTTTATTGAATTATTTTTCTCATCTCTGTGCTTAATGCTTTTTATTGCTTGATCAATATTAAAAGTTCTACGATTGGTATTTTGAAACGGAAGTGGACTTTACGAATGCTTGAGACGAGAAATTCATGATATTGTAGTCTAGGGATAGATGCAGGTCATGAAACCAATTAAATTAGTTGCAAAGACAGTAGTTTAACAAGAGAATTCATGTATTTAATTCTAATCTTAAATCCACTAAGGAATTAGGGGTTACTTTAAAAATAAAGGTTCTGTTACTAAGACGTTGGACAAGAATATTAAAGAGAATTCGTTAATAATTAAATAAAAGAATTCAGCAACTAGAATCAAATTAGGTCCACTATGTATAAAAAATGTTTATATATTTTTTTTAGTTCTAAGTCATACATGCGAGTGATTGAAATTTTTCAAAAGTCTACAACATTTCATATTGATAATATAAGTCAATTAATCACAATAATAAATGATGAATAATTGATCATGACCGGAGCTAACTATATGAATATTATTTTCTCGCGTAGAAACCGTGTCCAATAATTGGTTATAATATTATTTATTTATGAACTATCTTGAAGAGTGGATTAATTAAGAAAACTTGGCATTATACGTACTCTTCTATATATATTTTAATAAAAGAAAAGTGTAATATATTTATTGGTCTCATATTATTATTTTCTCTAATATATTTTTATTTATTATTTCCTCTAATTTATATAATTATTTTATACTTGCTAAGTAAAATGCATAAATAAAAAAGATCAAAATGATAATATATAATCATTGCTATAAATACAAATGAAATATATTCAATTAAAAACAAAAAATATAATATTAATTAAATGATTCAATTAAAAAAATATAATTAACATGATTAGCTATTTTTTATAAATAAGTCAATTGTATTACGAGACAAAAGAAATATAAATTTATCAATCTAACTACTTCACTAATTACAATATTAATGGAATAAAACTCATTTCATTGCAAAAATTAATAAACTTAATGATTCTTTTCTTTTTTTGACTATAAACTTAGTGATTCTATAAAAAAGTATACAACCTTAAACGGTACAAAAATGAATTAATATAGTATATATTACTAACGTTAACTTTTGACTTTTGCACTGCAGATACCTCAGTTTCGAGTAGGTGTTCTTAATTTGGAATCCAATAATGGACCGTACATATATCAGTAGTACGTTATAATGCTAACATGTGGCACATGGATTAAATAAGAGCAAATTAACCTTCAATAATGGCGCAAAAAAAGAGAAATAATTCATTCAATAATATTAAATAGAGAAATAATTCATTCAATAATATTAAATATATCATTAGTCATTTAAAGAATATAATATTAAATAATATTTTTATTTTTATAATAAAATAGAATGGAATAAAGATGATTTCTTCGAATTGATCTCATATTAATTAGATAAAAATGTAAATGTTAAGAAAAACATATAAATAAAGTGTCTAATAATTCATGATATAAGGTTTTATGGAGAAAATATGATGTCCAAATGATTTATGTAATTGTTTTTAATTCAAAGTAACGATTTACTAGTGTTTTAGACTCTCCTTGCAATCCAACATATTTGACATTCGCTTTGATATTGGTTTATATTTTTTCCTCTATTGAATAAAAAATTTAATATATATAAAAAATTTATGTATTTTTCTTTCATTAGTTAAGTGTAACATATTAATTTAAAAATATATTTTAAAAAAAAAAATTGACCACCTCAATGAATCAGTCATATAACAAATTTCTTATGTTGTGTGTAAACTTTGATTGATATCTTATTCCACTTTATTGAATGAAATTCATTTTGCTTTTGTTAATAATATATATATATATATATATATATATATAATGGAAGATTGTTAGAAATAATGATGACATTAATGAGAGAGCTAGAGTTGTTGTAAATAGTAGTGTTTATAAGGTGGATGTATGGACATTTGGGTGTGCCCAAACGGTACCCCAATTTTGTAACGGATGAGGAACGCATGCAAAGTTGACCACCACACGCGCGCGTTCGGCATGGTCAGGCTTTGGCTTTGGCTAAGTGGTGTATTATTTTTAGTATATGAAAAATTAAGTTAAATATTGATCCAGTCTTCCTTCTTAAATTCGTGCGTCTGTTTTTACCCGATCAAAACCCTAATCTTTGGTCTCACGTAACTGTTGTTGCCCGGTAAAAACTCAGAGTCAAAACCCTACCAAATTGGAGCGCACGTTTCTGTGGTCAAATTGGTGAATCAGTATTAATAGATAGCGCTTTTCTCTCTGATCCAGTTGCGGATTTCCTCTATAAATAGGGGGTTCTCCTCACTTGGAAAAGCACACCAAAAGCTCTCTGCATCTGAGGTTTTTCTCTCTTCTCCACATTTCTTACTTTTTTCTTCTCTTTCTTTCGAGTGGTCTTAGTGCCATATTACGAGTGGCAGTCATTTTCTACGGTACAGTAGAACTCTGATACAGTGTATCTCGGCTGTTTTATCCTAGGGACTTCGTGGTTGATAGTCTGTCTTACACAATTTAGGCAGTGCCTCGAAACGTCTTGAAAAGAGCAACCTAGTACGCTACTCAACCAAGTAATATTTTCGGTAGCATAAATTTTTTTTTCAAATTTTTTTTTCGAAATTCAAAAATAACAGTCACATGGTCAATCATTTGGGTGTGCAATAAAACCAACAATATAGGACTCAAATTTTTATTTTTATTTTTATTTTTTTTAAAGTATCATATGGTCCAAAAATATTTGCATTAGGGCTTTTAAAATGGTTTGAATTTTTTAAAGAGTATTAGTCAGATTTAATTAAGTTGACATCCTGCAATAATAGTAATGTAATTAGAGTTTAATTACACTTTTTATCTCTCTAAAATTTATAATTTAAGTTAGATACTGATGAAAGTCGATGACAAGTATGAATATTGAAACCGGCTTACACTTCAAATTAAACAGATGATATGTAATTAATTTTACATATATGGTCCACGATGTTATATATATGCATGTAGCTTTGTCACGACCTTAATTCTAAAACTATACCTTATTGTACACATGCAGCTGCTTTTGAGCACTACAAAACATATTGCAATCATAGAGAGGTACGTACTATATACGTACCAATTAATTAAATATATATAGATATAGAAAAATGGTAGCTAGGAAAGGTGCCATGCTTTGCCTCCATTCATATTGAATTTCTTGAGCCTACCAAAGAACATAACCAAGATAAGGATAAACTTCCCTTTTGTACTCCATTTACCACAAAATCCAACCCATGAATCTTTACACATTGAATCATGCTTCAATTGCCTTGAACAACTATATCCTGTTGAGAACCCTACATTCCCATAAGCACTGCACACACATTTTATCACAAATCTTATTAATTCATTACTTAACAATTAATATGCCTCAACTATTAAAAATATTAAATTAGAGAGGAGGAAAAATCACCGAATATATTAACTTTATTTAATTTATTTTTACATATATTTTAAATCGGAAAAGATACATTTCAACCTTTTTGAAAAGAATATAAAATATAAAATATATTAAAAGAATAATATTTAATTAATATTCTAGCACAAACGATTGAGAGAGAGAGATAGAGATGTATGCCTGATAACTTCAAGGGTGATATTCAACACGTTGAAGTTTAGGGGATCTTCTTTTAAGCTTTGTCTCTCAGTGATGGAAATAAGAATAATGAAAATAAGTAAGTAAGAGAGTTGAGAGAAGACAAGACACTCCACTAAGCTTTTTTGGTCTTTCTTCACATCATTTTCGTGGTCCCTTACAGGTAAAAATGTAGTGTATGGTGGGAGATACCTGTTTTCCAAGATAATCACGTAAAACATTTAATAAATAAATAAATTTCTACATAATTATAAAGTTGAGTACACTAACGGCACCGAATATATTTGGGGTGTACAAATTGCACAGGGCCCAACGATATATGGCCCAAAATTTTAGGAACTAATTTAGATATAAAATTATAAATTTATAAATTGTTGAGTTAATATAGTTGAATATGTATAAAAATGATTAATTTTTTATTTTATTTTTAGACTAAAATTAGAACTCTAGAAAACAAGAATATTTTGATTATCAATTCTCTAATTCTTGCTACTTTTGCCGCTTAAATTTTGTGAAGATGAACAAAAAATTTATATTATTTTTCTTAAGAATCTATTTGTTCCAACTATCATCTCAATAAAACATCTCTCATGTTAAGATGATTACTGAATGAGATGTTTTCATGCATGCAAAAACATGTTGATTGCATCAATGCGTAAGAAAATTCATGATCATTATTTTAGTCATAAGATTTAATATAAATTGATTAATATACATAAAAAAATAACAAATTAATTGATATAACATCAAACATAATGAAATTTATTATCATGATATAACCTATAATAAAATAAAGAACATGAATAAAAATAAAATATGACTTAATTCAAACTTCACACAAAACAACAAAATTTTCAGATATTATTTTGAATGAGTACACTTTTAGTGGGTGTGATGAGAATAACACATTTTATTATTCTTGGTTAAAAGACATAAAAGAGTTTTGCCTAGAAAGTGTTTGATCTCATGATATATATGCATTATCAAACAATATTCTATACAAGGAAGAAATTCCATATATAATTTCTATATTGCTTATGAGAATTTCTTTTGT
>JBBPBP010009780.1:32348330-32360430 GCA_037974735.1 Cicer chorassanicum
GATATGTAGATGATAAACTTATGGAAATGAATGTGGTCAAAGAAGCATTGTTACAATTATTTGTTTCGGAGAGAAAATCGATGTGTAATATGAATTGAAATCTCTTTAAATACTTGATGATTCATTTGAGATAGAAAAAAGAAGAAAAAAAGTAAAAAAAATGTGTATTTAATATTTTAAATATTTTTTTTTTCATAAATAGACTCTCAAGTAATTGAAAAGACACAAACTCGTGTTATACACGATTATTGATGTAACAAACTAAAAGCTCAAAATTAGCAATAAGTAAGCATATGTGACAATTAACAATGGAGCAATATGCAATGAATGCCTACTAAGAAATCTTAATGAGACATACATCTTGTCAAAAATTGATCCAAAAGAAATCATACATCCATATATATGGTAAACAATCAGTAGTGCTTACCGATCCAACATCACAAAACCATTAAGTTTTGTCGCTAACATGTACGATACACTATATATATCTAATTAATTTGCCATTTCAATTACTATTTCTTGAAAAGTTAGAAATAAATTAGAAAAAAATTAGTAAACTTTTTTTCTCCATAAGTGTACTGAATAATCCTAATCAATATGCACCAGATACCAAACATTCAAATTTATATTTACCACGTTATAAGAGTTTAGCTCATTCCGTCAGACAAATATTTGTTGATAATATTTTAAAATGAGCAGCTATCATTTATTGTTATTTGATATCTAAATCATAAAAATTTAATAAACACTCTAAATTATTTTTAATCTATCAAGTTAGCATTTGAATTCTATCACTCTCTTTTCTATTTTGAAAGTACTGAGAATAATTTGATGGATCAAGAATAATTTAGCAATTATTTATTATTTTTTTTATAGTTTAAGGTCTTAATAGGAGGGTAATAATTTAAAGACCAAACTAATAACTTATTCGTGCATTTGCACGAGTGTGCAGGTTCGTACTCTTTGGTAAGTATGACATTGTTGAAAGTTTGTCATTGATGTTGTATAAGCTTTACACAATATATGAAGTTTTGAGTAATTTACTTACTATAACTATTCAGAATTAGTTTTTTTAAGTGACAAACAATATATAAATAGAAGTATAAATGATTTTCTAACTCATTTAAGGAAAAAAACCAATAAAATTGGATTCAACGAAAACTTTATGAAGGATGAAATAAATTATGAGTTACAACTATCTAATTTTAGGACTCAATCATATGGATTATACACCACTCATAGTAAAAGCAACATTTTCTTTAATGTGTGAATTTCTACAATAGTTGTTGCACTATACACTTGCTAAATGAATACTTAAAAGATTGTTAGTTATGTAAACCATCACATAAACTCAAAAACATCTTCTACTAGTAACCACATAATCAATGACTCAATAAATGACTAGAGTAATCATATAAATGATTTAGACTCCTTATATTTTACTCAAAACTTTAAAGTATTAAATCTACGGATCACTTTATTTATATATTTTTCAACATTTATATTTTTTAACAAATTTTAGTACATTCATCTAATATGTTTCATCTCAAACATAAGTTTTTTTCATCCACATATATTGACAATACCATTGTCTCACATACATCAACGCATGTTCAACGCATGTTGCTTGAGCTTCGTTACCGGAAAACTTTATTTACAAGGAGTTAATCACAACTTTAGTTACTATTAACTTCAATGCCACTATTGAGTCATAAGAAGATTCTAAAATAAATACATCCATTTTGCTATAATGAGAAACTTTTTGTGTGCATATAAATATATATTAGAAAAGAAAGAGAGTAACTTACATCATGACAATGAAGATCACCAATATGGCTGAAGAGATGGCAGAGAGATCAAAAACAGATTCACCAGAGTGTCTAGCATTTGTAACTTGAAACAAAGAAGCAACAAGTTTCTGATACGGATTCAAACCCTCCATAATATTTGAATTCCACTCCATGGAACAAAACAATACTAATTGTATCACAATGAAACCAAAGACAGTCACAACAAGGAACCAACAATGAATACCAGAAAGCAAATGATCATAACCCATTTCCTTTGAATTCTTAAGCAAGTAAGAGAATTCCTCTCTTTTAGTAACACTTTTCATAACCTTTAAGAAAAGCCTCAAACATGGTGGGTAAAGGGTATTACCAAATAGTACATGTGGAAGAATAAGAAGAAGAAGTCCTGAATTTTTCTTGAAAACTATCAAATTCTCATTGGTTGGTACATAACCACAACTTGCAAATGTTGAAACTATGAGAAATAAAGAAAAAGTTTCTATCTTTATGCCTTTATTTTTCAATACATATTTTGCACTTGGTATATAAGTTAAGTAAAAGGTGACTAAACTAAAGCCAAAAAAATGAATCAATATAAGGTAACCCAAAACTACATAACTTAGGTACCTAAGAGAATTATACTTAAGTTTATTTTTATCATTAAAATTATGATGATTCTGTGTATGGTTTTCTGAGTGATGAGGAATAGAAACTAAACCAAGTTCAATTTGATTAATCTTATTTGGTTGATCATGTTTCAATGAAAGTGTTGTACTATTATATTCATTTTTTACACACTGATTTTGGGTGAAATTAAATCTAGCTAAAAAAAGTTGAAGCATGGAAGTAAAAACTTCTCCACCTGCTAACATAAGAAAGGTAAGAAGAATGAGTTGGAAATTAGAGAAAACTTCCATTTCTATTGATGTCATACTAGAAACTGTGGAAGCAGAAACAGAGGTGAAAAAAAGATCAAAATCTTTGGGTCTAAAAGAAGTCCTTGGCTTTGAAAACTTGAGACCCAAGTAACCAAACAGAGAAAGGATAATGAAATAAAAGAGTTGAATGAAAAAGGAGTTGAATTGGAATGATAGAGAACGAGACAAGGAACTATGGAAGTTGAAGTTGTTGGGAAAGAAAGTACAAAGATTTTGTGATTTTTTACCAAAGTTGTTCATTGTTGTGTGTAATTCAAGAACAGAGGTGTCCTCAATGTATGTCAACTTGGAAGGTTTTTATAGATAAATAGGCCAATTAGGAACTTGGCTTTTGTATCCTCTTACATAAAATTATTTATTCTAAAAATTATTTTTTGTAACTTGAATTTTAAGATAGTATAAAAGTATATTCAAAGTTTGATAGATCACTTATTGTCGAATCACGTATCTAATATTTAATCTGGAGTATAAAAGAATGTATTGTGAATCTCACATCTAAGTAAAATATGACACATGGAAATATATTTGTAAATGGAAAAATTACGTTATGTTGTGTATTTTGTAAAGGATAAATATTTTATAAAGATTGAGTTATGTTGTGTTTTAAGACACCTTATTATTTTTCTTAGTCTTTAAATTACTCACAACTAATTAACATCAATCACTTATTATACTAATTATATAAAATCATAAAATTTTAATTAAAAGAAATTAGTGGAGTATCAATGAGTCACTTTAATTAGTTGCAGGTAATTTATCCACAATTTTTGAAAAGAAATCTAAAATTTAGCTTTTTATTTGTTGAAGAGTAATGTATGAGAAGATCCGATTATGGAAGGTAGCGAAAACAAATAGATAGAACAAAAAGTTTAGTTCCACTTTTTGTCCTTTTAGTACTATTTTAGTCTATACTTTTGAAATTTAGATTTCCTAAAGTTAAATCTCTGCGGTCACCTGCATCTGTGGGAGATAACTAAGTGAAGTGATTTTTTTTAGGGAAAGTCAATTTTTTTAAAAATAAACTAAGGTCAACTTAAAAAATAAATTAAGGTCAACTTAAAAAATAATAATTATTGAATATTATATCTTAAGTCAAAACCTTAATGTATAAAATTTATGGATCATCTAACTTATATGTTGTTCAACTATCAATTTTTTTTAGCAATGTGAGACTTCTAACTCACACTTGCTACACAACAATCTCATTCTCTCTCAGACGAAAGCTTTTTCATCCACATATACTTGTATTGTCGTTGACTGTCACACATCAACAGAACACGCCGTCTGAACACCGTTGACCAAGAAGACTTAATACAAAGAGTCGATTCTTTTAGTAACTATCGACTCTTGGGTCATAAAAGGAGACATAAAGATCATCCATATTATATCAAGAGCAACTACACAAATGAGTTTAACATTACATTTTAACTCAAAACTTTAAGAAAATAAATTTACAGATCATTTTATTTAAATATTGTTTAACCATATTTTTCTAAATGATGTGATAATATTAACTCACACTTATTGAAGAATAAAAGAAAGATATAGAAGGAGATGTAAATATGAAAAAAGAGAAAGAGATCGTGAAGTAGAAAAGGAGAATTGTTTGTTAAATAAGTATTTGCGAATGATATTACACTTAGCTTGTGAGATGAGTGATTTTTGCACTCATGTAAATTTGGAATGAAGGAGTATGTCATTGTAATATTGCTCTCACAAAAGGTATTCTTCGATTATTGGGATAATATCTTATCCCATAATACATTGGAGAGATATTCTAAAATTAAAAAATTAAAAATTATAAAGCTATTATTTGAAAAAGGTCATCATTAGGCAGAGTGTTATTTTGTTCGAATGTGTAAAAGGTTGATCCTGATGGACTACTTGATTTTATTTTTGGTGTGAATCCAATGTTCAATTAAAACTATAAATATTATATATAAGTTTTTATTAATATTATAAAACTATAAATATTATTTTTTTATATATAAGATATTAAAAAATAATTCAAATAAAATATTTAATTAATACTGGTCCAACCTAATTCTACTCTAATAAGACGTTTGAATCTCATACATTTGGTTACATCGATTAAATGTTCAGTTGGATTTATATTACTTTGGTAAATTGTCATTTCAACGTGTATCCTTTTTATACTAGCATTAGTATTTATAGTGTTATTATAGTATATTATCCAGTATTAGTATGGTCCCTCTTAATAATGTACCTTTCTATCATGTGTTTGTCCTCGCATGGAAATTTTGAAGGCTTTAGACTCTTAAATCCTCCACTTATTTGTCCTTTTTAAAAGTGTTTTGCTCAATTTAAAATGTTTTGGACTCTTAAATGTTTTGCTCAAATTAATAAAGAATCTTGGTTTGAAGGATGAGACATTTTCTTAATGATTCTATTGGTCCTCTTTTGAGTAGTTTTATTCCTAGAGGTCTAATTGACAATGCTCTCATTACTCAGGGGTTCGTCCATCTTATTTATAAGAAAAAAAAATATGTAAATTTGGTTTTTTGATGTTCAAGATGGATTTTGAGAATTAATATGATGGCGTGGATTGGATGGAATTTTCTTAAGTTTACTTTGTTGGATTTTGGTTTTCCTTCTCCTACCATAGATTTGATTATGAGTTGCATTAGTTATTCGTCTTTCTTTGAAACTGAACAACAAACAATTAGAGAGCTAGACTCTTGGTAGAGGTCTTGTGTCACCTTATTTAATTTTTCTTTTCATGAAAATGGTTGCATTTCTAAGAAAATAGGTAATCAATTTGTCTCTCTACCAATGGTGTAACATCACTCTTTAGCATAAATAATTGGCAGGAATTTTTATATTTTACTTATTAGTATACAAGTATAATCTTGTAGTAGTAGTAATAATAATAATAACAATAATAACAATAATAATAATACTAATAATAATAATAATAATAATAATAATAATAAGGCTTAATTGCAGTTTTAGCCCCCTATTTATACTGATTTACGAAATTGGTCCCCCTATTTATATTGAAGTAGTTTGGTTCTATTAAAATTGTATATGTTATTATTTAAAAAAAAATATTTATTTGAATGAATAAAAATGTCAAAATTATCAATCTAGAAGTTTAAATAAACGATAAAGTAAGAAAAAAATTATTACACCAATGTTTGATATCTCACTTATATATAATTTTAATTTTCATATTCATGTTCTATTTTTATATTATTTTAATAATTATTAATGAAGTTAAAATTTTTGTAGATTTCGAATCTTGAATCCACCACTGAACACCCAAATCAAGTTTATATATTTGATGTCATATATTAAAATAACAAACATTAATATTTTACTAGTATGATTTATGTGTGGAGGGGATCAATTATCGCCCTCATTTCATATTGGCCAGGTGAAAATTCAACTGTTAGTTACTTAAATGTGTTTTAATAGCAACATCAATCAATGTATGCCCCCCACTATCAATTACCAATTTGCAGATTGCATGGCTAAACCATATTATTAATTATAGAGACTACCACTTAGAAGGTGTTGTCAGTTTCTCACTCGACATTGATTTGGTGCTTTCTTCAAGTATTAGTCAATCACAAGCCCATATAATTATATAATTGTTGCATTTTAATTTTATAATAAAATAAATAATAACGTGCCAAGAAAAGAAATCTACTCTCACTTATCGTTTCATCACTTATCTTCAACTCTAAAGTAGTGGGAGTCTTGTCTATCAACGTATAAGTAGTATCAGATATATCAATTAGCGAGACTCTCAAACAAATTGGTAGTAGTCACTTATTTTCCTAAATTCGTTTAAAATGATTGTGGATATCCCACTTACAATTTTTTTTATATGGAATTAATATCCCACTTAATTAAGGAACGTGACGAAGTGGGCTGCCTTAATTAATTTCCTCCAACTTTTGTTTCAACTTTCAAACGTAGATCCCAAATTTGCAGAAGAGGGTGGGATATATTTTTTTTAAAATGTATATTGAAATAGAAAACAAATATAGAGAAATATATAGAACGTAATCAAACACACAACAATATATATAACTTGCTTTCGTCAAAATAAACAATATATATAACTTGGAATTTAAATTAATTTGAAGAAAATTAAATTCACAATCGTTATCTAATTACAAATTTCCAACTTGAAAATAACATTATATGAAAAAACAATCTTATTTTCTTAAAGACAGATCAAAAAAATAAAAACACAAGTATATCAAATTTGATTTAATTAGATATAATTTAATTTGATATGTATTTTATTTTATTTTTATATAAGATATGTATTTTATTTTGATATGAAATAATTCAACGGTATACTAATTAAAGACATCAGGCAACTCAATGAAACTTTTTAAAAGAATATATTTTTAGTTTGTATTACAATATTTAATTGAGAATTGTTGTCATAAAATTATAAGAATTTAATTTGTATGCACCAACACTGTATAAGATATTTTACAATGTCAGTTAATCATTATTATCAAATTATTAAAATTATTTAACTTTTATTATAATTATTTTGTCACACATATGAATGGTTGTGATACGTCGATTATGTAAAATATTTTATACTGATGATGCATAACAATTAATCTCAAATTATAATTTAAAAAATTATAAATACGGTAGATGTTTAACAATTTATTGTTTATATGAAAAATATATGTCTGCAAATTAAAACTAAATCAAATCTTTTCTTAATCATATGCAAATTTTTGTCTGCGACAACTTCGTCTTTATGTCCAAATTTATTTACATGTATTTAAATCCAAATTCCAATAATGATATGATTTTATTCAAATTAGTAATGCTTATTTATTGTAAGGTAAATTTATTGCTATAGCCTTGTATATTAGTGTATATGTTTGTCCCGAACCAAAACAAAGAAAAGTCTCCATGACAAACTACAAGGTTTATATGATTGCTGCGGTCTTATTTGTGACACCATTGCTTTATTATTTTTATGTAAATTTGAGTTATTATAGTTATGAGGACGAGTATGCGAGCACGACACAAAGACCATACTATGTTACAGCCATAGTCATCCCAATGATATTATTCTGGCTAAAAGGTATTTCGCAGTTTATAGGAAAAGTTATGAACTATTTTTCTGCTTCTACAACGGCATCTACATATTCAAGGCCAAACCTACACTTCCAATATCCGAGGGTACTTGCAATGCTTGTACCATGGAACTTGGTGTTGCTCATCTCTATTTATATTACTTTGATATTCTATCAATACAAGATTCGTGAGATGCTATTCTTTGCATAAAGGACCTTTATTCATATTTTCTTTTTTGGTTTGGGAAGGAGGAAGTTCTATGTAATCCTAATTCTTCCTATCTTGATTATATTATATGTTTTTTTATTGGAACTAATATATTTATTATTGCAATGTAAGCGCACTCATTTTATGGGTGCCACAAATTTTTCTACTCTTTCCATGCCAATAGCCTAAATACAAAGTTTATAAATATTCATTATTCATAATTTTTTCTAAAACATTCAATTACAAAAACTAATTGATTCATTTTTTAGGAGAAATCCAAAACCCCTCCTATATTGGTTTTTGCTCTCTTGCTCTCCCTCTATTTTAGGAGGATTTGGAATTGAGAGGTTCAACATAACTAAAAAAATCATTTAAAATCTCTCTCATCCACTTGAACTAAACACAACCATTAAAAATATCTCTCATCCGCTCTTTCGAACCAAACAATTTGCACTTCTCCTCTCTTCTCTCTCCCCTCCCCTTGAGGGTCAGATTGGTTCGACGGATGTGAGGGATTTTAATAGGGAGAATAGAGACATGTTTGGTTCAAAAGGAGGAGGAGAGGGATTTTAAATGTTGTTTTAGTTTATATTGAGTCCCTCACCTCCATCTACCTCCAATAAGACCACACCAATTTAGTATTTAATTCATCATTCATTTCATGATTAATCAGAAGTATTTTCATGATCATTAATTTTTCTTATAATATTGTCTCAAACTCATGCTTTTGTTTTCCAAATACATTATTAATTTTGAACAACAGTAGCAACTTAACATCACAGAAATATCAATGAAGCCAGCCAAGCATGAAGTGGTTTGATAGAACCAAACTACTTCAATAAACAACCATTGGCGAGTAAAATAAAAAGCACATGTTGTAGCCTCTCATAATAAGGTCTAACGTTCATAAACCCTGATTATTACAAATCATCTTCCATACTTAAGGCTTGAACTTCCTGTATGGTCGGCCATTATCTTCATCTTGCATATGCTGTAATCGTAAAAAATTGTGTCCAAGTGAAAATGAAATTATTCATACAAACATGGAAAAAGGTTCAAAAACAAAATGGTTGGAATCCATAGCATGTAATTCAAGTCCTAATTAACAATTAACAATACTTGACAGTCACATGATAGTACATGTTTAAACTGAACCTATAGGAATTCAGCAACAGACAACAAGACCAAGCATGGAGCAATTCGAGATTGTTTAAATTCCCGAGTTCAGTAACATAAATACATCAATGTCATGTATTATGGGGACAAAAAACTTTCAATTTAATGCAGATAAACAAGGTTTGTAAACAGTGGTGAGCAGCCATATCCATCCATGATCCATCATCTCAAACTTCAACTTCACAATTTAAATATTGCAACCAATAATTCAATAAAGCATATAAAATTACTCTCAGTACACATCTTCAAACAACCGAGCTGCTCACTTTGTTTAGATATTAGGAACACGGATTTAGCTCATCTAAAGTGAAAAGCAGGTAAAGTGAGCAAATCAGTTGTTGATATTATACACACCGATATAATACCAATCATTAATTTGTTTATCAACAGTTTAAGTTACTCACTTTAGAGGAACCTAATCCTAAAAACACACATTAACTGATCCTAAAAGCTGAAAATTCCATCTTCAATCAAAATCCAATTACCGCGTAAAAAAGTAAGAAAATTTATCCACAATAACAAGCAGTAAATCACATCATCATGGCGCAAATTCAAGGTGTAAAATTGAAAAATCAACTCATCCTAAACCTAGATATAAGAAAATCCCTAAATTGTGAAGAGCAAGTGAATAAATCAATTAGAAATTGGTAATTGGTAGCTAGATTAAAAAAAGCTAAAAAAAAAGGGGGTTTAATGGGAGGAATGAAAAGAGAAGAAGATGAAAATGGATCTAGGACTTACAAATTCCTTGACGACGCCCTTATAGACGAGTACGGGAACGGCGATACCGAAGATACCAACAAGAAGAAGGTTACGACGAGTCCAACGAAAATTGAATTCGAGATTCTCTCTAGCAGAACCCCAATCCTCAATGTATTTGTTCTTCTTTGCTTCCATACCACCACCCATCTTTCTTCTTCTTCCACAACTCATTCATCTCTCTCCTCCCTCACTCCTATTACCTCTCTCTAAATGGGCCTGCTCCTGGGCCTGGGCCTAGCCTATCCGATTCTATCCTGGAAAATTCATTCTATACCCCCACCATTATACTCATAGTCTCACATAATATCTAAAAACTCGATTTTGCCATTCAGATTTAAAAATATAATCAGATTTTGCTTTCAATTTCGACTAAAAGTCAGATTTGTTATAGTTTTTTTTTGTAAAATATTCACTTTTTTAATAAATTAATTATTCTTAAAACTTTGTATCTCTTTGTTTTAACTTTTAAAAAAATGAAAATTTGAAAACATAATTTTAAAAATTGATTTTTTTGACAAAAAATAAATATTTTTTATAATAAAAAATATTATCTTTAGAATGTTGCAAGATTGGAGATGCAACCACATTTTTTTTCCTGCGCCTTTGTGTTGCTTTATTTTTTATTTTATCAACAAATAAATAAAAGTTAAATTAATTAATAAAATATAATAACAAAATTAAATAATATTAATAAAATCAAATAAAATATATTAAATAGAATAAAAAATACATCAAAGTTAATGCGAGTTAAACATGTGTGTCAAAGAAAAAACGTTGTAATATTTTAACAATTTATTTTGTAATATATTGCAAATAAATTAACAACTTCATCTTATTTTGCAACCAACTTCCTCTTATTTTCTCTACTATTTTGCGGTCTCCCTCCTATTTTCTCTACTATTTTGCAATTTATCGCATATAAATGAACAATTTCATCTTATTTTGCTGTTAATTTTATTGATAAATAAAATGCACATATACATAGATTATTAATAGTCTTTGCATTTTATTTTTATTATAAATAAATGTATCTTTTTCATTTTTTATCTGAAAAACTAACAAAAGTTGAGTATATCTTGTATACAAACAACATGAACATGCTAGTAGTTTTGAACGATGGAGTTTTGATTTCATTTGCAACTAAAATTGGCAGCAAAATAGGAGGGAGTTGGTTGCAAAATAGGGTGGAAGTGCTAATTTATTTGCAATAGATGGCAAAATAGAATAAAATTGCTAATTTAATTTACAACTAAAGTTGACAGTAAAATACGAGGGAGTTGGTTGCATCTCCAAAATGTGACTTCTTAAAAGAGATAAAAACATTTCCTTCGTGTCACATCTCACTTTGACATTTTCTTATATAAGTTTTAAAAATATAGTATATTGAAATTGTTATTTTTTAAATAGTATAATAGAAAAATATCCGTAAAATGAGTAATTTTATTAAGATGAGGAGTTGGAGTGTTATGCATAGGCATATTGGGATTTTTTTAAATTATATCCTCTTTTTAGAAAGAAAAAAAATTAAAATATCCTATAAACTAATGTATTAAAATGTCTTATTTATTTGGCTTGAGATGTGATCATGTACTGTACTGAAAATTTCTTAATGTTTTTAAGGATGTCTCATGGGGATGCGATCTTCTATTATTTTATTGATTTATTTTTTTAGCAAATTAAAAGATAATAAAATGTTTAATAAATAACTTTTTTTTTCAAGAAGAGAATATAATTGAAAAATCCAAAATATTAGATTAATTAGAATATTTTTTATTTATTATATCCTCGTTTGAAAAGAAAATTCATTATACCCTATATTTTGAAACTTATATACAGTCATATATTTTGGACATTTAGTAGTCGCAAGATTGGATGGTTATAATATTTTAATAACTACCTTCTACTTTATGGTCTATTGCTAATAAAGTAGCAATTCCATTATATTTTGTTACCGACTCGAAGAAAAATAGGAAAAAGTTGTTTAACAAAATAGGGTTGCAAATTGAGAGTTGCTAATTTATTTACAATAGGTTATAAAATAGAAAAAAATAGAAAAAAATTGTTAAAATATAATACACACTTTATTTTCTTTAACACATCTATCTTTTATAATAATTTTAATGTATTTTTTTTTTCATTTAATAT
>JBBPBP010009780.1:32360703-32462556 GCA_037974735.1 Cicer chorassanicum
AAATATTAAAATCAAAATTATTTTTAAATAAATATTTACTAAAACGATAATTATTTTAAAATTAAAAAAAAAATAGTATTTATTAATCATTATCAATTTCAACCACTTTTACCAATCTTTTTGATGATTGATGTGACTTTAATTGAATTGTCTCATTTCAATGCAAAATTTGTAACGGTAAATATAAATAATATATACATATATATATTGTTGAGACAAAACCTATCTCAATTGATTTTAATGATAACAAAATTACTTAAGAGATTATGATTGTGTTTAAGGACTAATCTATGCTCTTGAGTGGATTTATAGTAGAAAACAGGTTATTAATCATAAAGACTAAAAGGATGAACATATGAGACAAAATCATCATATTTGCAAGCAAGAGGATGGGTTGAGCATATGTGAGGATGGCCTCGCAAAAACATAGTATACATCTAGCAACGTAACCATGATTCTTAATCAGGTTAAAATGACAAGATTGTAACCAAGAATGGCCCAATAAAGCATATTTTCTAAAGAGGTCAGAAAGCACATTTGGACTAGTACGAGGATAGGCTGTTCTAGGTAGAGGACGGCTAGTACTAGGTAAAAGGTTGAACAATTTGTCACATCATTCTTCAAAAATTGAATTCAAACCTTGTACTCCATGAAATCAGCCTGCTGTAGCTCACATAGTCAGAGAAATAGCTGTTTCATGTCTTGAAGAAAGAAAAAGAAAAAGGCTACAATGGACCAAGTACCTAGGAGGTTTGAACCTCAAGGCTGAGGATGGACTAACACTGTTCAAGACAGCTGGATGACAGTTTTGTAATTTCAGCACAAAGACCATTGGACTCTTTGATGCATCATCTTCAACGGTCAAGAAGTGTTTAAACACATGGAAGAGCTGTACAAGAACTCTATAAAAGGCAGCAAGCTCTCCATAATCAAATACACACAAATATTGCAGAAAAAGATCAAGAATCTAAAGTTTATCAAAAGCAATATTCATCCTCTCTTCAAACTTTCTACATTCACACACTAGATCTTTGATATATCTTTTTAGAAAGTGTTTAAGAAAAGAGAGAACAATCATACTCATATCATTATGTAATTTTCAAGTAAGTTGTACTTGAAAATATTTGAAAGTTGATTGTAAGCTCGGTGAAGCTTGAGAATACACAAAGTGTAATCATCCTCGGTTAGAGGTTGATCTGATTGATTGTTAGTGAAATCTCACAAGAGTGTGAGGACTGTACGTAGCCATATTTGGGTGAACCAGTATAAAATTTGTGTGTCTATCTCATTTTACTATTCCTGCATTTATTCTGTTCTTGAGTAAAGAGTTTGAATTTCCATCCTCCATCGCATCCTCTCAGAGAACACATAAATTCTTAAACTCGTTAAAACAATTTTTAAACGCCAAAATCGCTATTCAACCCCCCTTCTAGTGATATTTAGCTCCATCATACATATATATATATATATATGGTGTAATTATATATTCATTTTCTAAAATAACTAAATTTTTGGTACAAAAATAAGTGTTTAATTCTCAAATGTTATAAAAAGGAATGATAACTAATACTACTACATTCATTCTAAAATAAGTGTAGATTATTACTTACTACATTCATTCTAAAATAAGTGTAGATTATTACTTACTACATTCATTCTAAAATAAGTGTAGATTATTATTACTACTTTCATCTTTTTAAGTACATTATTGTTAGTTTTTTTTTTAGTTATATATAAGTTACAATATATAAAATTATCAACAATACTATATTTTATCTTTTTTAAATATGATATTAATTTTTAATTTTTTTATTACAAAAGCGATTTTCTTATTAAATTTTTGATAGCACACACCAATTCAATTAACCGTTACCTAATTAATACATAGACTAACGTATCATAACTCATTACTACAAATGAGAGGATCATCTAATCCGTTTAACCTGCAAGTTTATGCAAATTGAAGCTACTATATAGATAATACTGTAGTATATATTTTATTTTATTTATAATAATGTAAATGGAGGAGAAAAAAACTGGGTATATATATATATATATTTAGTTTTAGTAGCAGTATAGATTATAAGTGCAGTGGAATAGAAAGGTTCGTTGGTTTTCCGAGGTAAAGTAACAAATCGTTGCAAACTCTCTCTCATAAATCTTTGTCAATCTTCTAAACGTGCTTCCTTGTTTTCTCTTCTTCAAAGGTTCTCTGGATCCTTCTTTTCTATTTTTTTTCTGCTTTAGATCATAGATTTCACCCTTCCATTCTGTTGTTTTTGAAATTAACCTCAATTTCTTTGATCTTATCTTCATTATAATATATTCTGATCTGATTTTTGTTGACACAGGTTTACGCAACAAGATCTTAACCTTTGCAGGGGCTTTGTTTTTCCACCTCCCTCTTACTAGGTATATCTTCAATGTCAAGGTTTGATTGGTATCTCCTACCCTACATTGTTTCTGTTTTTCAACCTTGATGCTTTGGAATAATCGCTAGGGTCAGATTTTTATTAGTTTTTACTTTATTTGATTGATGTTTTAATTAATACTAGTAGTATAAGTTTACTTACATTAAATGTTTGTAATCTTATAGGTTTTTTTTGGGTAACTTAAATGTGTGAGCTTTTGAAAATTTGAGATGCATAAGCTAATGAATGAGGAAGTGTTTACTTCATATATCCAAGGCAAATGTATTGTTGATCTTTGTTTGGTTGAAATGGGGTTATTTTGCTGTTGCTATGTGTTAAGGGGAAAATGGCAATAACATCAAATATTTATTCAAGACCAAGCCTTTAACTCATTATCAAAACTAAAGGGTTTAACTAGAACCAAACCACAAGTTGGATATTTTCCTGTGTCATTTATCTATGTTATACCTTTTGAGCTATGGATTTTATTATGTCAGATTTCTAATTTAGTTGCTTGGTTCTCATATGCTTAGAGCTGGGTTTGAATTAAATCAAAATAGGCAAATCTAGGTCCTTTTCATTCTTCTATATCTGGTTATGTTATTATAGACGATTTCTGTTCTCTTTCTTGTCAAATTAAACTTGCATTCTGAGAGGATTAGATATACATTCCAAAACAGTTTAAATTTTGGCAATTTTTGCTCTGTTTTGTGGAATCTTGTTTGAGTTTGTGCTAGCTTTTTAGATTGTTTCCAAGTTGCCACCCAATTTGTAAGGACCAAAATAAGTTTCCTAACTTGTGTCTTAAACTATCCATCCTCCTTCTGTAGAGGTTGTGAATGTTGTGATGCTGAATGTTATTACTACCCCGTGATTCATGTGACACATATCTTGATTAAAAACAAAATTAAATGCAATCCATACAGATCGAATCATGAATCTCTTTTCGACCTGAATCGCAACATGAATCCCGATGCGCATGAATCATGAATATTGCTGAATTGCAATGTGCAAGTTATATTGTGGGTGCGGCCCCAAAAAAGACCAAGACGCACGACCTGGTTTCTAAAAGGCCCACTAGGGTTATTTTGCAAATTTCCAATTTTAATGGGACAGAGTCAGCCAAAATCAAACGTTCAAATAACTTAATTCAGGTTCACAAACGAACAGCTGCAGCATAGTCATTAGTCCTCATTCCCTCCAGTGTTTTGGATTGTTACTTCTCTATTATTTTATGTTTCTGTTCCCCTTGTCTTGTTTGAAGACAGTACTCCTCCATCTTTGGTCCCACTTGCTCTCTCTTCCCATTTGTTGCTTTGTTGTGTTACTGCTTCTCTCTCTCTTTGATTTATGACCTGAATCTTGAATTACTTTGAAATCCATATATGATCATCTTATAATATTTTTTATGTTGGTTGTTTTTATCTCAAACACCATTTTTTAGTTTACCGTATATTTATGATTCATAATAAGACTTGAATCACAAGTTAGAAAATAGGTCTTTTGATTCACGATTTGAATCTTGATTCGACTGCCTCGGTTGTGCCTATTTCTTATTTAATGAATGGATCAATGGACACAAGAAGAAATGCATAGCTCAATATATGGTCTCAAGAAACAGGAAACAAAATGAAAGTTCTCTTCATGTCTTGAATTTATTATGCTTTTGCCTGATCAATAATTTCATAAGGCTTGTTTTATAACAATATTTAGGTTTATTTTTTTTTTATCTGTTATTATTTCTTTTATCAGTTTTTTGAATGTATCAGGTGCTAGACTTCTCGGAAAACCAAATGCATCGTGGTAAATTTTCACTTACACCCAAGAATCAAGTCAAGGACCTAGCGGCCTCAAGTTTTCCCAATAATCAACACAGAAGTCTTCCGGAACCAATATATGTTTCTTCGTCTTCAGATGATGAAAGTAACGTGTCTAATGATGATGCATCTAAGCAATTAGTCCTTTATGACGATGTGACAAATGGAGGCAACCCAATTGAACTTACCCCTGATCCTCTTCGATGTAAACCTCCGGTGCGCTCACGAAACAAACCTTCACCTTCAAGTTCATCTTCTAGAGTTTTGCCAGCAGTTGGTGCTTTCACTGTTCAATGTGCTTCCTGTTTTAAATGGAGGCTGATTCCAACAAAGGAAAAATATGAAGAAATACGTGAATATATCCTTCAACATCCTTTTGTTTGTCAAAAAGCTCGTGAGTGGCGACCTGACGTATCTTGTGATGATCCAGAGGATATTTCTCAGGATGGCAGTAGGATTTGGGCTATTGATAAGCCAAACATTGCACAGCCTCCAGATGGATGGCAGCGGCTGCTACGAATCAGAGGTGAAGGAAGCAGCAAATTTGCAGATATGTATGGATTCATTATTGGTCATTCTTTTTATCTGTTATTATTATAGAAGTAGCCTTATACAACGATACGACTGCTCCCCATTCTTTACGAATTTTTGGGGTTAGAAAGTCTACACTCATGGAAGTTCTAATTTGTTTATCATCATTTTGACAGTGTTCTGATTTTTTAATTTTTCAGATACTATGTTGCACCATCAGGCAAGAGATTGCGCTCAATGGTAGAGGTCCAGAAGTATGTTCCTGCTGCTTTTGTTTTACTATCTCTGAAATGTGACCTTGAAAGTTAGCTTGTCTTAATTGAATTATTGTCATCATTATTAAAAATTGGCTTTGATTGTTCTTATATTTTGTTCTTGGTGCTTGTATCTTTAGGTTCTTGATGGATCATCCAGAGTACATGACAGATGGTGTGACTCTTTCACGGTTCTCATTTCAAATACCTAAGCCATTGCAAGAAAACTATGTAAGGAAGCGCCCTTCTAGATCTATTGAACCTGAGAAAGGTACATAATTTTTTTTAACAAAATCATACGTAAGGGTTGAAAAGCATTAAATTTTTATGTCGATAAAGTGAAATATTTGTCTATAACTTTATATATCTTTATCACCCTTGCACGTTTCCACTTCTATTTTTTCAGCACATCCATTTTATGTTATTTTTTACTTCATCTTTAAGCCCTAAAAGTGTTATATTTTGTGATTCGTCGTGTATTTTTTCCAATTGTAAGTATGATTTTTACACAGCTAAGCTAATGACATAAAATTCTCATATGGCGTATAATGAATCCAATAGTAAATGTTAATCTAGCATGGTAGCACCCACTTTTTGAATGAAATGTTGGTACTGAGGATTTTTGTGCCATGTTATCATGGTGATATGTGTGATGCAGTGTGTCCTCTAGCTTGGGTAGGTCCAGAAGACGGTACTAATTCGAATGAAAGAAGACTGGGGCTTCCTGATCCATGCAATGATTCTGACCCTGTCAGCCGTCCTGCAAAGAAGCAAGCAACTCAGAGTTCCCTCCATAAAGATGCAGTGTAGTAAGAAGAATATCATTTAACAAGTTAAAACAAAAGGACCTGATCAAAACACGTTACCTCCTTTTTTTGCGTTGCTTTTGGGTGTAAGATTGCATCTTCCTATGTAATTTGTCTTACAAATAGAGAAATGTGTTATTCTTTTGGATTAGTAAACCGAGTGTTGAAAATGAACTGCTTCTTGAGATGAAAGGTATATATAGCTTGGCATGTATTTTGAGGTATGATCTGAGCATGCCAAAAAAAGCGTGGAAAACAATGTGTAGAATATGTAAGTTTGGGTTGAAAAGTATTTGATATTAATCATACACTCTTGGCCGAGTTGTCCTAGTCTTTTGAGTTCGTTAGACGAGGTTAACTGGGAACATCAATATCTTGGTATTCCTAGTAAAAAATTATTTTGCATCAGTCAAACTGCGTTATAGACTTATAGTTTATAGGAATATTGAATAGTTCTATTCTGTCCAAAGAATATTGTATTCAATTTCTTTAAATTGGGAAAATTCGTCCTTGAACTTTATTTCGAAACCAGAGAGGGGTATCATGAGCTTGTCCAGCTGCCTATTTTTATGGTCAAATTGCGTAGTAGGAATTAGGACTGTGTTCAAAGATTGTAATTTGGTTTTGATATGTGAAAGTCATTTCGCAATGCAAATAAAAAAATTGAAACATCCTTTGATAATTATGTCAACACATGGCTATTAATTTGTATATGAACAAAGAAAAAAATCAAGTGGAGCCCAAGAGAGATCTTGTGCACTTCAAGTTGTGGAGTTGGAATTTGGATTTCATTTACAAACAAAATTCATGGCACTAGTATTCATATTGAAAATTTTGATATACATTCAATTCAAGGGTTACAAATTTTGGTTGGATACTTGAATTCTTCAAAGATGCATGCATGTGCATACATGGTAGGTAACCTTAAACTTGACTTGTATGTGGCTGCCTCATTTGATGTTGTCAAACCAACAAAAGGAAAACATTAAATTGAACTATATAAACACTCTGCTCGTTATAGTCTCCCCTGCGATGATGTGCTTGAACGGCTTTCATATCCGCCGCCGGAAATGCCAGACAAAGAATTGGATTCACTCATAATGTCCTACAACACAACAAAACATATATATATAATTCAATATTAATTTGATATAGTCAATGTGATATTATTATCTCTATATATAAAAGGAAGCATTAATAATGAATGAATGACTCACTTGATTGGAGGAAGCTGTGGAATTGATGAAATAGTTACCGCTACCTCTGGGATTAAATGCTGCACCACCACCTCTATACATCATCATAGGCATATTTTCATCAGCAAATATTCTGAGTTTGTTGAGCTCAGGCAACACAACTTTACCAAGATCAGGTCTATCTTTTCTCCTCATTTCAGCACACTGAAGGGAAAGTTTAGCGAAATGCAAGGCGTGTTCAATAGGCCAATCCTGAACAGCAGGATCAAGCATCTCGGCAAAAGTTCCCTTCTCAATAGATCTTCCAACATGATGAGTCAAACCCATTGGTGGCTTGGCTGTTACCAATTGTAAAAGCATGATTCCAAGTGAGTAAATATCAGATTTGATGCCAAGCATACCAGTTTGCTGGTACTCAGGATCAATGTAACAGAAAGTTCCTGCAGTTGATGTCATGCGGTACTGAGTGACAGTGTCTTGAACAGAAGGAGGAACAAGCCTTGCCAAACCAACATCACCTATCTTGCTCACATAGTTTCGGTCGAGCAAAATGTTGCCAGGCTTTAAGTCACGATGCACGATCGGTTCTGGCTTATTCTGGTGAAGGAAAAGGAGTCCGGTGGCTATCTCAGCAGCAATTTGGAATCTCAACTGCCAAGGAAGAGGTGGTGACTTACCTCTCCTGAAAAGACAATCCTCCAAACTTCCATTAGCCATGTATTCATACACTATGCAACCAAATTCTGGACATGCTCCTAAAAGAAGCACCATGTTTGGATGCCTAATGCAACTCAACACTTCAACTTCCTGGTTAAATTGTGCCCTTCCTTGAGCAGCATCTGATTTCAACACTTTGATAGCAACCTGTGTATGATCAAGTTCACACTTGAAAACCGGACCATACCCTCCTTCACCAATCTTGAGTGTGTCTGAAAACCGTTTTGTCGCTTCTTCAATTTCCTCAATGCTGTATCTTCTGTACCTTGCAGAGGTGCCGTGTGAATTATAAGAATCTTCTGACTTCTTCCTCTGATTTGCTTCTATTTCGCTTTTCCTTTCGACATTCATTCTTTTTTGCGCTTCCAACACTGCAATTCTCTGAGATGCTTCAGCTGCCTTGAGTGCAGCTTTACACTTTTCTTGTTCCATCTCTACCATAGCCATTGCTGCTCCTTCACCTTCTCTTGCTTCTACTAACTTCTTTTCTTCTTCTGATTTCCAACGTTGAAGTTCAATTGCCTTCTGTTTTGCTGTGAGAGCTTCCTTGCAAGCTGAACTGTACATTTCCATTGTCTGTTTCAGTTCAAGCTTCAGCCTCCTCATCTCTGCTTCCACTTCATCCTATATCATATATAAACATGAATTACTTACTTATGATGATTGATGATTTTGAGGATCATATATATGTAATAAAAATGCAGCATGAGGGGTGAGCGAATTATATATAGATATACCGAGGCGTCGGATAACCGTAATGAAGAAGAGAGGTTAGCACTGCCTTGGGAGCTGAATGAATAGTTATCCAAAGGAGAGGACAAGTCAATTGATTTTTGTCCACCTCCACCAGAAAAGGATGAAGCAAAGCTGCTTTTTGCATCAAAATCAGAGCCAAATGATAGCCTACTGGGAATTCCACTACTACTATTGTCAAGATCATCAACATTATACAATGAAGGGTATATTCGATCAATACTTGGCCTTCCACTGCTGACAAATGATATATCTGAATCAGGAATTGACGACTCATATGCTTTGTTTCCTCTCCTATTGAACGGTGATCTGAATATACATATAATAATGAACTAGTGTTAATATTTATAACTAACATGAATCATGTATGAAGTAATTGTGATTACTTACATCATTTCTTGTTCATCATCCAGCCCCTGCTGCCGGAAACCACCATATGTTGCATGCCTCTCTGATGCAGCTGTAATATTTTGATCCATAATATTCATAGAATTAAACTACTAGTGTTGTGATATATAATATATAGTTTAGCAAATTAAAGGGAGGGAGTGATGAACATACGTCGTGGCGGGTGGTTACGTGTGATTTGCGGGTCAAAGAATCTATCAGGACTACGAGTTGGCATTAATGAATTTGAATGTTGTTGTTGTGATAATTGGTAAGCAGCAGCATGAGGCGGTGATGGCGATGGCGAAGGTGCAGCTGATTTTGGAATTGGAGCAGTTGCAGATCTTACACTTGAGATTTTTCCTTTAGATATTATATATACTGTGCAGAATGGTGGTGCAGATTTTGAGACAGAAGTTGGAACATCTGTTGTCCTAAATCTTCTGCCATAAATATTTGTTAATCATGACAGAAATCATTATAAATATTTGTTGATCATGACAGAAATCATTATATCGTATAAAATAAGTATTAATGTAATTAAGTATCCTTAATGAATGAATATTAATTACATACCTAACAATGCCACCCCTTGTTGATGCCCCAAGTACAAGAAGCTCGATAGCGTGAGATGAAATGCATTCTGTTAATGCCTTTGATATATCGATATCTTCCAACAACACTTCTTTGCATTGTATCTGTTGCATTGCATTAGGAACCAAATCATGATTTTCAATTCTGTATATTATTATTATTATTATTATTATTATTATTATTATTATTATTTGATTGAATGAATGAATGAATGAAAATAAAGAATGTGCTTACATTTTTTCTATTGCAGAAGACACGAAATGAATCAAAAAGATCTTTGGATTCGGCGTCAATGACAACTTCGTTCCCATCACCATAGTTAGCCGCTGCATAATTCATAAAATCAATTAATTAATTAATATATGATATCCTAATGAATGAATTCGTGAATTCAACAATAATGAATTAGAAATTACATGGTACGGAAGCATTTGATGTTCGTAGTTTAACATGAATAAGATAAAGGCATTGATCTTTGGGAAGAAGATTTTCAACGGCCCATTTGGCTGCGTGTTGGCTTGTTTTATTATTCTCAATAGCCACAGCCACAACACGTCCTGCACCCAGTTTCTTCTCTGCGCCAATATTCGACCGAGACATTATTATTTTAAATTATTTCTTCTTCCCAAATACAATTTTACAAACAAGTCAAGTTAAGATAAATAATGCTTTGAGAACTTAAGTAACCCCCATCAATTATAAATATTATTAAATGTTCAAATCATATATTGATGAAGGAGGTGTTCCAGCGTCACTTCTAAGTGTTGTTTGTTATAGCTTCTAAATTTAGTGATTATTAATATTCTACATGTATGCTCCACCACGTACATTTCATTTTCGGTGTCTGCAATTCCATATTAATTTCGGTGTCTACAATTCCATATTAACAAATTAACTACATGCATGCATCTGTCAAATATTATTTTATCTCTATTTAAATTTTATTTTTTACACAAAAGAAATTTATTTAAATATAATTTTATTAAAAGAAAATTTCTATCTAAATAATACTTCTTCCACCAAAATAAAATATAAGAAAAATCGATAACTTAATTAACTAGTTGAGCCATGAGTAAATATATCTTTTATAAATACAATATGTTACAAAAAATTATCTCTTTTTTTAATCATATATTATTAATGTGAAGAATCCACCGAATTTATCAATAATTAATCAAATTTTAATCTCATCTTTCTTTTATACCAACATATTTTCACTCCAAAAAAAAAAAAAATAACATAAATAATTATCTCTAATCATTGACAAAATTAATTATGTTTGATACTTGACTAGAGAAAGATAACGTCATAATTATTTTAAGTAATTTATCTTTTTATAGTTCTTACATAATCCTCTAAATGGTGATTATTGATTGTGCAATTTGAGAAAAATCAAGAATAGTACAATGAAAAATAAAATGTGGCCACCAAAATCCTTACCACTTATTAATAGTTTTGTTTAATTAGGCAGCCCTTATTAATAGTTATAGATTTGAGCACTTGTCCGTTTTTCTCAATGGACAGAGTTATATGCTTATAGAACTTACACAATTTTTAGAACTAGTAAGTACTCTTAAGAGAGTTAGCTAGAAATGACAATTGCAAAGCAAATAAAAAATGTATATTGATTCAATTCCTCAAGTACATCTCATCTCTTGATGATTGGCATTAAGCTCTTGTTCTTTCCCCTCACAATAACCTCACCTCATTCATTCATTCATTCATTACACTATATAATGAAAACATTGAAATCCAGTAATGTAATAGACAGAGATGCATGAAACATTGCTTTCCATTATTCATGCCATGGCATAAGTTTTTTTATGGGATCATGAAGTATCCAATCCAAGTAATGTTTATGGCTGGCAACCCTCATTCAACCAATATTCATTCATCAACAAACTCACTTCTTCCCACCATGCATGACAAATAAATCTTTTCAAAACTCATGATCACTTCATCATGTAATTAAGCTTCTTCACCAGCATGATCAATAGAATAGAAATCATCTTCATTATTAATATGAATATGATCTCTTTCTTTTACCTCTTGAATCATTTCTACAGCTTCTTGCAAATCAAATCTCTTGTCCACATCCATATCACAACAAACCAATGCAATCTTCAAAAGCTTAACAATCTCCTTTTCACTGTCTCTATCTAACTCCATGTCTTTATCAAACACCTCACTGCTCCACTCTTCAGGAACAATAGAATCAACCCAATTGGCCAAACTCAACTCACTTCCTTTAATTTGTTGTACAAAATTAGAAGGGAACTTTCCAGTTACTATTTCCAAAATCAGTATTCCAAGACTCCACACATCAGTCTTCTTAGTGATCCTGCCTTGCTGCAAATACTCAGGGGATTTGTATATAGCCATGAGTTCAGGAGCAATCTCTTGGTTTATCACAGGTACTAATCCATAGTCAGCGAGGACAGGCTCCAATGACTCATTTAGAAGAACATTTGAGGACTTAAGATGACCATGAGGCGCAATCATCCTCGGCATCTCTTTGTAAAGATATTCAATACCATTTGCTACACCTTTCACTATCTTCAACCTTGTTGGCCAATCAAGGCTTGCCTCTCCTATACCTTGGTATCCTGTACAAATTAAATGTAACCATATTAACTATATAATCTTGTCCATGATATATATGTTAAATCAGTCTCAATATGTATGTATCCATGATGCAAAACAGAAGCTCTTAAAGCATGCAGTTGGGTGTAAAATCAATCATATTTGTGGCTTTAAGATAATTTTTTTAATAATCTGATGGTTATGATTGATTCACGGTATAAAAAGTCATTATACTAAGACAAAGATGTTCTTATACTTACCATGAAGGCGAACGGCCAAGCTGCCATTGGGAACAAAGTCAGTAATCAAGAGCTTTTCATCTCTTTTGTAGTAGTAAGATAAGAGAGGAAGGATATTTGGATGATTCAACCTTCCTAGTCTATGCATGTGTTCTCTAAACTCTTCCCTACCAACATTGTTCATCTGTTTGAATCTTTTGACAACAACAGTGGGGCCACTCAAGAGAGCAGCCTTATAAGATGAACTATGACAACCACTTCCCAATATCTCAGCAGAGGCTTTCAACAGATCTTGCAAATCAAACAGACCTGATGCTTCTTCTCTCACAAAGGACAACCTCATGCTGTCTCCTTTTCTATTACTGTGGCTGGTGCTTTCTCGTGATCTTGTCGAACCTTGATCATCTAAATTGTTATTTACTGATGATGATCCTCCTTTCTTTTGAATGTTACTATCCCTGCTGCTGCCAACACCAACACCAACTCCTCCTCCTCCTCCTCCTCCTCCTCCTACTAATTCTTCTTGTTTAGATTTTTTTCTTCTTTTAATAAAGAGAAATAATATTACTGCTGCAATCACAAGCAATGCAAGACAAGAAAGAACCACAGCCACAACACCACCCGTATTTAATGATGATGATTTCTTTTTGGACGAGGGACATGCACCTAAAGGGGCTCCACATAGCTTTTCATTACCTGCGCTGACCCTCATTTCGTATCAATTAATTGAATTATATTTACTGCTAAACTATCTTTTACACTTGTACTAAACTAGTTTAGACAAACATCTTTACTAAATGTTTATAACATAAGTGCTTATGAATAAGCTATTTCTATAACAATAAATAAAATAAAAAAGTCAAACTATTTTGATATAAAGTACAAGCTGTTTTCATAAACTATTGGAGAAAACTTATGGAAATAAGCTTAAACCAATTCCTGAATATGTCATAACTTCTTTCTCCCCCAACTAGTCTTACGAATGTTTATATCAATACTAATTTAATTAATTATATTCTAATTCCCTCTTTCTCTTTTTCTAAATTATAATTTAGTCTCTACATTAACAAATTATGCGCTTAACATAAGAATCTTACAAGCATCATATATGATGTTAAGACTCTAGAAATAATCATTCTAAATCAAGAGCTTATTCATCCGTCAGATAAAACTAAAACATGCACAGAATTTATCAATTATTGTGCTATTAAAAGTAAATATTTTTGTACCATATCAAACGAACTCTTAGTGTGTTACCCGAAAAAGATGAAGCTGGAATATTGTTAAGAGTAGAAGGTATTTGACCCTCCAATTGATTATTAGCTACACTGAATGATTTAAACTTTTGTTGAAATTGAGGAATAGGACCACTGAATCTGTTACCATCCAACCTCAAAGAAATCAGCCTTGGCAAGGAAGCAAGAGAAGTTGGAATAGGACCACTCAACTGATTATTGGACAGATATATTTTCTTCAACCATTGCATCCCTTTAAACGCTTCGGCCGGAACCTCGCCGGAGAATTTATTATTGGATAAGTAAATTGTTTTAAGACCAGGGAGTTTGTTTAGTTCTGGCCATGTTGTATCAAAATTGTTGTTCATGAAACTAATGGTTCTGATATAAGGTAAATGTTTGATGGAATCGACGTCAATGGTTCCTTTAAGGTTCATGTTTTCGAGTTTGAATCCCCAAACATGTCCTTTGTAACAGAGAACACCTGACCAGTTTGAATTATCAGCATTACATGGAGGGAGGGATGTGTTCCATGAAGAAAATGCTTGGTTGGTGATTTGGAAAGAGTTTTTTAATTTGAGGAGGGAATCTATGTCTGAAATAGAAGATGCAATGTTGATGATGAGAATAGAAGAGAAGAAGAAGAAGAATGGTGTTAAAGAAGTGGTGAAGAGTAGTGGTGTGGCTGCCATATCCATATAGTAAGAGAGGTAGGTTTAGATGGTAGGAAATATTGGATGCATTTTGAGATGGAGGAGAAAGGAAGAGAGCTAATAATATCAAATAGAATACACGTGTACACGACAGAGGTTGGTTGGTTAGTTAAGGTTGTTTGTTTAGTTCTTTCATTCACAAACAGAGATCCATATTTATCTATTTAATTAATCAGCTGACCGAGTCACTCCTTTTTATTTATTTAATTATTTATATTTATCTCTTTTGTGTTTCATGAAAGAGAGAGAATATGCATGTCTGTGTCTTCCTCATCACTAAGCAGAAATGCACGCCCAGCCTTACAATACCACACACTACACCATTATCTATCTCACAATATCATTTCAATACAATATTTATTAATATTTTTTTCCTAATTAATACTATTTACATAACTCATAACTTAATAATACTTGATAATGTTCATTTTGTGAACTTATTGCAAATATCTTTCTTTCATATATAATTTTTCCCTAGTACATGAGTTGTCGGTGTAGTAGTAAAAAATTGACTCTATAATCTGGAGAAACAAGGTTTCAACCTCATCAAAAACAGTTGTAATACGAAATGAGCAAATGTGATCCTCATTGTTTTACATATGAGCAAATGGTTAGTCCAATTTCCTTTATGATATGAGTCACCAAACATTGGTTTGTTATATGATGACTCGATTCCAATTGACTTACTCATTACTCAATTTTTTTTAATTTTTTTCATATCTAAAGTACGTTGATATTTCTGGTTTGATATAACTCCACATCTAAGTTTAAAAAATAGGGTAAATTAAGCTCCAACCAATGAAATTAGAGAAACAAATTAACGAAACAGCTAAACAAGTTGCTATATATGGCTACAACTTTGTGCAAAACAAAAAAACTGTTATTGGTTACAGTAGTCGGTTATTTCAGTTAGCCCCCTTACTTGTTGTGTATAGCAAAACTACCCCAAACCCAAGTATAAGGTCTACAACATAGCACAAAGCATGCCTTCTATGTGCCATGATATAGTAAAAGGATCACGATTCCTAAATCCCAAAAACCATAACCATTTTCTTTAGGAGTTTCTCCCTAGTCTGCTTAGCTGACAATGAACAATCCTGAGTTGATTTACTTCATATATAGAACACGGTTGTAGATACATAATAATAATAACGCAAGAAGCTCAAACTTAAACCATCCTAAAATCAAAAGTTCAGAACACTACATTTCTATGCATAGCAAAATATTTTATTCTAAAAACAAAAGCGTATTTGTGATATCTATGCTACAATTTATTTTTAAGACAGCATAATGAATTTATCATGTGCAAATTTTCACACAAATATCAAGGCTTTGTTGATCCGCTTAAGCAAGTGCCTCCTTAAACAATACATATTGCTTTTCCGGAACTAGAAGGATAGTCAAGATGGTATTCTGAGGATTACTTATGACAGACTCCTGAAGGTCATGCTTGATCAACAACTCCATCACTGACCTTGACGTGTTGCAGCAGAGAGTGGTTCAACAGCCGCCAAAGGATTAACTTGATATGAGAATGCAAGCTGCCACAAATCGACCAAAGCCCTCTTTGTTGCAATCACTTGTCTTCTTACAATCCTAAACCATGAATAGTGACTATTCAGAAAAACATAACCCTTTGAAGGAGATATAGAGCAAATCTTGTTGAACTTGCTTTTGATCTTACAATTACAAATCAAATTAACCAATTCAACAAGTTTTCGTTACAGTAAAAAAAGCAGTGAGAAAAGTATTACTCTATTATACATTATAACATGCCTCCCAACAAGAACAACTCACAAGCTCCAATTCACAATCTAGCAGTCTATCAGTCCTACGTATGTGCTAAAACGCTACTCAAGTTTAACTTCACGATAATAGCCCCTTATTGTTCATAAAAATTATGCATAAATTAATCAAGTTATTGATATAGATTAAATAAGGATAACTTCAATATAAGATAGTAGTCCACTAGCCTTCAATAAATACTAAAAAAATTATTAAAAAAATAAAAAATTATAGTTTTTCATAGAAGAACAGCTATCCCCAAAACAGTGAAAAGATAAAGATTAATTTAAATAAAGCTACTTTTGATACACAACTCTATAGTGAGAGGATATGGACATTGAATAATAGATAATAGATGTATAACAGACACGTTCTACTAGAGAGCCAAGAATTCAAATCATTTACCTTTTCAAAGTAGCTTGCTTTCTTCTGAAAACATAACAGATGAACAGGATCAAACAACCTAGCATAATCTTCCCACTAGATACGACGAATTTAGCATTACCAAACTTCAAATTAACAGAACGGAAACACCAGAAACATGTGTCTATTTGTTGAGAAAGTTTTGACACACCATCTTTGAACCTAAACATTTTATAGTCGGCATGTTTGCCTTTCAAGGCTTCAGGCGATCCTTCACGCTCATGCGGTTCTTTCAACGAATAAGTTTCATTGTTATTAGTAGGTGATTGCAGAGAGGAAACTTGAGACAAATTGGTACTTTTAAGAGAATGCATAGAGTGTAACCTTCGCAGAAGTCCCTACCAATACAGTGACAAAGCAATATTTAGTAAGTGAATGGGAAACCCGCATCTTAGGACAAATATTCTGATATTTACAAAAAGAGGAATTTGTAAATTTTCAAAACTACTTGTGGTGTTATTTGCAGTGCGTTCAATGTGCTAGGATCAAGTTTTAATTATAAAAATAATAAAAAATAACCACTCTAGACAATAAAATAATCACACTTATAGACTTTTTATAAAGTGCATGTCAGCTGGCAAATTGAGCATTTCTAATCAGGCAAAACCTACCATAACTCATTTCCCAATTCCGGTTGAAAATGTCTGATAAAAAAAGCTTTAATCTTGTCTGTAGAATTACTTACAAACTTAGCTACAGAGACAGAGAGCACCCTTACCTGTCGATTTTCCTCAGCCAATGGAGCATTTTCAACCCAGGAAATTGCAAGATCTACATCTTCTAGAATCGTTGCAAGAAGTGTGACGGCATAGACCTCAACAACTTCCAAATATTCATCAATTTCAAGAATAAAGTGCCTTTCAAATCTACTTCCATGCTCTACATTTGCTTCTGCAATGAAAGCATCATATTGTCCATCCCCAAGACTCCATCCATCAAGAAACTCCTCAAGAAATTCTCGAACACCCAAAGCAGAACTTTCTGCTATTTGAAAACAGGCTCTGAACCAAATAAGAAAAACACAAACATGACTTTCAATCATATCACATGTTGTCACTTTTCCAATAGGGTATTTGCAGTAGTATCCTTGTAGCAAGGAGTTGCAAGCATACAAATCCTAGGGTCATGCAAGCAAGCGAGCACGTAATATAGGATCGTGAATAAGCTATATGAGGCATGTAAGAAATAGGAAACACCATTTGTTATCAAGACTAAAAATAAAAAATGAAAAAATAAACAGAACAGACATTACATAAGGTGCATGTTAAATGAGTATTAATTGGAAGAGATAAATGAATAATAGGATATGCAATGAAAGTAAGTAATGAGCATACCCAGTAAGAAGAACTTGAGCGGGAATAGCTTTTAGTGAAACAAAATGGTGTCGGAGTTGATCAAGGATTTCTGAAGTCCTGCAGCAGGCCATACATTCATATGATAATTAGTGATCTGAGAAAAATGGAAAAGGGAATTGGAAGGAAAAAAAGTAAGGGAGTTTCCTGCCTGCCAATTTGATTGAACGCCTGAAGGAGGACCATGGAAATTGATTCAAGCATATCTTGAGTTGCAATGTCGTGGTAATCATGGCGCAAGCGTTTCAAAATAGAGGAAGCTAGTGATGCAGCTTGTTCATACATGGAGCAAACAAGGTAGCTACAACAAGAGATAAGAATGCGCTAATAGTAATAGTAATAGCAAAACCCTAATAAACAACAATGATTTGAGTTATTAAATCATAAAAAAGAATACCTCTCTGAAACCTCGATTTCTTTCCATATCGCTTCTTCGGAGTCCGAATCTTTCATAATTTCCATCTTATCCGTCTCAGCAGGACGCAGGAGGCAGTAGGCAAAATGGTGGGAAAGGGAGAACGATGACGACGACCGACCAACGGCGTTATAATCAAAGAGGAGAGAAACAGTTACGGTGTGATTGGTTCAGATGATTGATTATTTTATCAAGGAGAGATGCAATTTCTCTTTATTAATTCAGCAACAAACTTACTTGCGAAGATAAATAATTGTTTTCTTTTTTAAATTATTAATTTCTATTTTTAAATATGTATAGACAATTTTATTGTTTTCACCTCCGATTTTATTTTGGAGTAAGAAATCAAATAAAAAATAACAGTGATAAAATATTATTGTTTTGAGAGAAATAAAAAGCTGAAAATCAAATCAATTTTTTATTTTATTTTATTGTTCGCTCATTTTTACCGTTCTATCCACTTTTAATTTTTTTTCTTTCCTCTTTTTCTATCTACTTTTTTAGTCTTAAAATAAAGAAATTGTTTCTCGTTAAAAAGAACACTAAAACCCTAAACCCTCACACCATCATCCTTCAACATTCTTCCGGCCTCACACCCGCCGCAGCGCCGCCCTAACTGCGGCTCCATCACTGCGCCTTCATCCCTTTGATCCTCGAGCAGGATGGGTATTTTTGAACCTTACAGAGCTATCGGATGTATCACCAGCACCGTCCCCTTCTCCGTTCAGAGACTCGGCACCGAAACTTTCATCACTGTGAGCGTCGGAAAGGCTTTTCAGATTTTCAACGTAACACTCAACCTCCTCCTTTTTTCCTTTATTTTTATTTTTATTTTTTTTGTTATTACTCTTGTTCTGTTCATTTAACTTCCAATTGCTTTCTGCAGTGTGCAAAGCTCACATTGTCTCTCGTTGGTAATGAACACTCTGCTTTTTATATTTATTAGCATTTATTTTTTTTTAATTTTTTGAGTTCCACTGAATTATTCTATTTTCCATTAAGGTCCTCAACTGCCGAAGAAGATTGGTGCTCTTGCTTCCTATCGCGATTATACTTTTGCTGCATACGGAAACAACATTGGTGTTTTCAAGCGTGCGCATCAGGTCCTGTGCATCATGTTCCTATGTTTTTTATTTTGGTTCTTTTTCAAGCTTTTTATTTGGGGAATTTTAACATTTGTTACCTTTTCAGGTTGCAACTTGGACCAGCCATAATGCCAAGGTTAAATTGCTACTCTTGTTTGGAGAACATATTATCAGTCTTGATGTTGAGGGAAACATTTTCTTGTGGGCATTCAAGGGAATCGAGGACAACCTTGTTCCGTTTGCGCACATTATGCTAGACCCTAAATTTAGTCCCACTTGTATTATGCATCCAGATACTTACCTTAACAAGGTGAACACATCTTTCTCCATGTCTAAGATTCATAGATATTGTATTGGTTAGACGAAAGATCACTCTTTTATGATTGACAAACATGTAAACAGGTTCTTATTGGGAGTGAGCAAGGCCTTATGCAGCTTTGGAACATTAGCACAAAGAAAAAGATATTTGAGTTTAAGGGATGGGATTCACCTATCACCTGTTGTGTTTCGTCACCTGCTTTAGATGTTGTTGCAGTTGGCTGTACTGATGGAAGGATTCATGTTCACAACATCCGTTATGACGAAGAATTGGTTTCATTTACACATTCCACACGTGGTTCTGTGACTGCTTTATCTTTCAGCACTGGTAGGACTTGGAAACATTTAAATTCATTAATTTAAAGCACTGGTTGCTAACTTAAAGCAAATTTGGATGAGGTGCAAATTTTATTATAACTGTTTATGCATTTGATGTCTCCAAGTCAAATGAACTGGGTTTATGTTTTCTATTGGAGAAGTTGACAATAATATCAATCACGCTCTTGAATTTCTTATGTTCACCATTAACCCTGAGGTTGACAATTTTCATGTTGATTGAAACTGATCCGTTGACTTTTTTCACTAAGAATAGATTACACATCACAATTAAATTGAATCTTTTGAGTTTTTCTGTGCATTTATTGGATTATTTATTTTTCTGGTTTAGATGGACAGCCCCTTCTGGCTTCTGGAGGTTCATCTGGTGTTATAAGCATATGGAATCTGGAAAAGAAAAGGCTCCACTCAGTTGTAAGAGAGGCTCATGATGGTGCAATAACTTCACTACATTTTTTTGCTAATGAGCCAGTGCTAATGAGTGCATCAGCAGACAACTCTATTAAAGTAAGTTTTTTTGAAGAATATGCACACCTGCATGCATGCCCTATGTTTGCACTATATAATTTTCTGGGTGTATTAACTATTGTTTTCTGTTTACTTTTAAGTTTTAATACACAAAAAAGAAAAATAGTTGTTTGTTAATTGAATTGAAGATAACTGATAAGTTTGGATGTCTGCAACAATCAAAATCATACTGATTACTAACAATATAACATTATTTTCTTTAATGTCAATGTCTTTATCTTAAACAGTAAAAATCGAAAGTGGCTATAGTCACTTGAGCTATGTTAGTAGTCTTTACTCTTCCCGAATGGCTGTGGCTATTGGCTTCCACCATAATGAACTTATATTTTAGGAAATAAGATTTTTAAACTTTCATCGTTGTGTGTTTTTTGCTTGGTGTGAATTTGTGTTTCTAATGTATAGTGCCTGAATATTAAACCTTTGTTTTCTCTCAGATGTGGATTTTTGACACAAGTGATGGTGACCCCCGCCTTTTGCGCTTTCGAAGTGGGCATAGTGCTCCTCCCCTCTGCATAAAGTAATAATTATTTTCCAGGTCGTAGTTTATTAGGAAATATATTTTTGATGAACTTTTTGTGTAATGCCAATTATTGTGGAAAGTGGAAACAACTTCTTCTACTCCATGACCTGTTGTTCTTCATTCTCCATTTATCAGCTCTCCTTGGATTAATGTTATTTCTGCATAAAGTTATAATTAATCTCCAGGTCTTAGTATATAAGGAGACTTTTTTTGTTAACTTTGTTGTGTAATGCTAATTATTATGGAAACCTTATCTACACCATCATCTGTTGTTCATTTCCATTTGTCAACCTTTGCATGGATGAAAGCTCTTTCTGCACTTTTGTTTGAAAGGAATGATTTGAGCTATTTAGCGTTCTTTTTGGTATCATCATTGTATGACATGGTTGTTATAAATTTCATACTTCCAATTTGCCATGCGCCATAATGAAAGTCACACCTGCAAATTACATGACAGGTTTTATGCCAATGGAAGACATATTCTATCAGCTGGCCAGGATCGAGCCTTTCGCCTTTTCTCTGTTGTACAGGTTAGTTGTAGTTGTTTACAGGATACTTTCTCTAATCTAAGAAAGTTTTGTGGTGTTCAGGTTGTTGTAATTTATTTTCAGTATATGTTTCTCTAATTTACGGAAATTATGTACCTGTTCTAGTCATAAATCCCTTGCTCTGGAAATAAAATAATCCCTATTCATTTGTATAAAATTAGCTTCTTTCTTTTGTTTAGTTAACTGATAGTCTATTGCGAAAAGTAATATACATACAATTTCCAATGTGGGCACACAATTTTCTTTGACTAAGGTCATTTGGAGACTTGCTTCACACAAGCACTTGTCTGGAGTCCACTGCTGCTCTATTATCCACAGTCAGATATGCAACCAAAGCTAGTCTCTTACTACTGTGTTAAAATGATAATATTTGTTATGCAGAATAGATTATAATTTTTAATTATTGTAAGTATAGGGATTTAATGAAAATCGTGTTAGTTAGGATACTAATATCTTTCCTTACTTTTAATGATTTTATAATCTTTGGGTTATAAAGATCATTTATTTTATCAAGACCATTTATTAATTAGACTTTACCTAGAATTTTGTTTATTTAGAATTCAGGATTTTTATAATCTTTGGGTTATAATCATCTAGGTGCCTGTCATGACCATTAAATCAATAACAGAAAATAACTCAGAGAATGAATAATAAAGGGGCTGTTATTATTATGATCAAATGAAATGTTTACAGATAGGGAAAGAGAACCCAAGTCTAACCAGAGCTAAGCTCCTATAGGAAGCTGTTGCCTCCTACTCATAACTAATTGCTCAATTCACCAAGTTACTCTCTCAACCCACACCTCCCCTCCTTATACAATGGAAAACGGTTATCCGACTCCTCTCTCTCATCCACGTCACCTTCTATTCAAGAATTACCCTTGTTTCCCCATTTTGCCCCTTCTGGAATAAACCTTCCAAATCTTGGGCCCATTTGACCCATGAAGGTAGTATTATTTTCTGACAATACCTCCTTTATTTAAATAGTCTATTCACCTAACTTCTCCTCTATCACTTATTTCAACCTTTCCAATTAACGTAATGTTTTACTCTTACTTTTTCCTTAGGGTATTTTAGTCTTAGCACTTAGCACGTCATTTTATTATAAATAAAAGTAAACCTAACTAACCATTTTCTTAAAAAGTGTGTATTACCTTAAATGGTACACGAGAAGATGGAATACATTATATACATTTTTTTAGTTATTGGCCTTTGCTCCCCCCATGCATGCTTATTTATTTTCCCCCTCTTTTATATTGGCTATATTTCGTGGCTTAATCCTCTGTGTATGTGCATAATCATTTTCTACTTAATATCTTTCCCCATATTTATTGCTGATGTTTTTATTGAATTTGAAATATTAATAGGATCAACAAAGTAGGGAGCTTTCTCAACGCCATGTGTCTAAACGCGCTAAGAAGCTGAGAGTCAAGGTATGGCTGGTGCTCTCATTCTGATTTTTTTGTTGCCTAACAAATCTAATGAAGGCATTGCTCCTTTACTAGTTCTTGTTTAAATTTTGAAAGTTTTGGTTACACAAACACCTACAGCATACCCTGCAGAGTAATGTCTGTTTCACTAGAAAGCCTTTTACAAGATCCATGTAGACCAAAGTTTGGAGTCCAGCGTTAATATGATTAGCTCCACTTTTTATTCTTCTTCCCAGTAGTACTGCAGCCTTTCACTTTAGCAGTAATTATTTTGTTGAAATTGACAATGTGATAATTATGTGGGTCTGTGCCTTCTACGTGCACACACACATAACAGAATAATGTCTGTTTCACTAAAATAACCTTCTGTTGGGTAGTTTGAGACTCATGTTGCGGACTGGAGACTAGATTTAGAAAGTTGAGGCCTGAGGGTGCTTCTGCCATTTTGGGAAATGGTTGAAGACTTTTAGAACTTTGTGCCTAAGAATTTGCTGGGTTTATGTTATTTACACGGAGCACTGGTTGCCTAGGTTCTCTTGTTTTATGTTTCGCCTGAGGGTGCTTCTGTTGGGTTTTGGATTGTCTATCCATACTCTCTTCCATCTAGTTGAAATTCTAAAATTTGTGTGTGAACTAGAAATAACCTATAGTCTCTTTGTTCTCTTTCTCTTTCCCTATAGTAATATAACTATCCCAAACCATAATTTTCTCCATTTTTTTGACAATTTGTGGAGAACCTAAAAATTGTAACAATCTGAATGGTATAATCAAATGAACATCATTAAAATACTTGTATCATCTATAGGGGAAATGTATTGTATTCAATGAACAGAAGTACTTCCTTGCTATTCACTATTTCTTTCTCATGTTTTGTGTGGATGTGTGTTTGTACAGGAGGAAGAAATAAAATTGAAGCCTGTGATTACGTTTGATTGTGGTAAGTAAACTCTTTCGTTGGCATTCATCCATTCAGGTGTAGTTGTGCTAGAGAATTGTAGACAAATATACAAGGAATTTAATCCAATGACTTAATTTTATACTAATTATTTCTGTGAATTAGTATATCAAAAGCATGGCTGGTGAGTGATTGATGAGTATATGTGCTTACAAAGAAGTGAATGATTAATTGATGATTGTATTTGTTTTACCTTCTAGCTAGTTTGATAAAGATTTAGTAATCAGGCACAAAATTTTGGATAAGGAATAAACAAGGAAAAAGAGAAAACATCAATGTAGATTCTGCTAACCACTCTGCATATCTGTTAAGGAAACCCCTTTTACATCAAATATAATCCAATCACGAAATATTGTCCCAAATCAGCTATTGAGCCAAAGAAAACTCGTTATGTATTAATCTTTCTACAAACATCTGTATGTATGTAATGTGTATTAATCTTTCTACAAACATCTGTATGATTTATAAGAAAAAGGGCTGTCAGAAGCATCACTTATTCTTTTCTTGTGCAAACTTCAGCTGAAATTAGAGAGCGTGATTGGTGCAATGTGGTTACTTGTCATATGGATACTGCCCAAGCATATGTGTGGAGACTTCAAAATTTTGTTCTAGGAGAGCATATATTGAATCCATGCCCTGAAAATCCAACTCCTGTAAAGGTTAGGAATACCTCTTGAGTTTTTTTTTTTTGTTTCCTAACAATTACTACTTTAAGGAAGGTGTGTGTGAAATGCTCTGCTTCTTTATTTTTTATTATGCCACACAATTTATTGCTCAAACTTCATTTTTATACTGAAAATGTTGTTGGATGTGTGGCAGAATAATACAAAATACAAGACATTTCTCTATTAGGGTGTCACTTTTTCATAGTCATTTTGACAGAGTGGTGGATACTAGCTGAGCACTGATTTCATGTTGAAACAGGCTTGTGCCATCAGTGCTTGTGGCAATTTTGCCATTTTAGGTACAGCCGGTGGTTGGATCGAAAAATTTAACCTTCAATCAGGAATTCATAGGGGTGCTTACATTGACATGTCAGAATCAAGAAGTTGTGCTCATGATGGTGAGGTGGTTGGAGTTGCTTGTGACTCAACAAATACTCTAATGATAAGTGCAGGATATCAAGGAGATATAAAGGTTCATATTTCTTGTTTGAATGCACTCTGTAATTGTCACTTGTTAAAGTCAATGGTTAGCATTGCTAATTGGAAATCCTCATTTATGGGTTTGTTTTATTTCAGGTTTGGGATTTCAAAGAAAGGGGTCTTAAATCCAGATGGGAGATCGGTTGTTCTGTTGTTAAGATTGTTTACCATCGTTATAATGGTAATTTAAATATTCATCACTTTTCATGTTAATTAAAAATAATAATGTGCATGAACTGAGTAGGAGGAAAAAAAGATTCTTACTGTATAATTAATATTCTTGAGCCATGAAGTGATTGAAGGATTATATTGAATTTTAGGTCTCCTGGCTACAGTAGCAGATGATTTAACAATCAGGCTGTTTGATGTCGTGGCTCTCAGACTTGTTCGTAAATTTGAAGGTCACACAGATCGTATAACAGATTTGTGCTTCAGTGAGGATGGTAAGTGGCTTCTGTCATCCAGTATGGACGGAAGTCTTAGAATTTGGGATGTGATCTTAGCAAGACAGATAGATGCTATACAAGTTGATGTGCCTATCACAGCATTATCTCTGTCCCCGAACATGGATGTATTAGCTACTACCCATGTTGATCAAAATGGGGTATACCTGTGGTAAGTTTCCAAATTTGTTTTCTTTGTTCGTAGAACATAAAACGATTTCCATTTTCAAGTGTTTGGTGCATCTGTTATGTATTCTTTTATGGTCTTTGGCAAATAATCCTGTAAGATGAGGAAACTGATTCCTACTTGTAGGTGTAAGTCATTTTCTAGAATAAAGTTATTGAGATGTGTACCTGAGATAACATTCTCCATATAAAATTTTCATTATGTCAACAAGTCATTTGTTAAATTTCTGAAAGGTTCAAACAATCTTGAATGGGAAAAGTGTTACCTTTGTAATTTAAATGACATCGCAGGGATCTATGGTTCTATTAAATTTCAGAATGAAGTTAAACATGTTATGATGAAACCATTTCTGATACTGAGAAATTTTATCAGGGTAAGCCAGGCAATGTTCTCTAGTAGTTCAAATGTCGATTCATATGCAAGTGGAAAAGAGATTGTGAGTGTCAAGTTGCCATCTATCTCTTCCACAGAAGATACTCAAGTTGAGCATTCTGGTGAGCTGGTGAATGCCTCTCAACCTAAGAATGCTACAACTTTCCCACCTCAAGATAAGCAAATACCCGATTTAGTTACACTGTCGTTGCTGCCCAAGAGTCAATGGCAAAGCTTGATCAATTTAGACATTATAAAGGTCTTCCACTTCTCAGATAATTCCTTCTCATTTTCTTCATTTTCTCTTCATTTACACAACAATGTTTAAACCTTATTTTCTTCATTTTCTCTTTTGTTTTCTGTTATCCATGTGAATGACATTTAGTTTGACATGGTTGTTGAATGACAAACTCTAAATTCCAGGTTCGCAATAAACCTATTGAGCCTCCTAAAAAACCTGAAAAGGCTCCATTCTTCCTGCCTTCAGTTCCATTGCTCTCGGGGGAAATATTGTTTGAGCCTGGTAAGGTATCACTAGAGGAGAAGGATGTAAAAGATGAAGAAAAACAAATGAACAAGGCAAAATTAGATACGCCACAATCCCGCTTTCTGTATCTTCTTCAATCCACAGAAGAGACTGACAGTTGTAAGAATCCAACATTTCATTCTTATTTGCATCTTGTATGTTTGTTAATTACAGTCAATTAATTATACATACTTGGAAACTATTTGCATCCTTCAAAATTAAGTTTGATTAATGAAAACATGGCTGTGTAAAGAAAATGGTGTTTAGTTGTTTCAAAATAAAATTGATTGTCTCCAAGCCAAGGTTTGATTAGAAGTGTGATAAAAAAACTTTTACATTGGGTTGAAAAATTTGCACCAGGTTCTTTATCCAATTTCCTTTTAGATAAAGAACCTGGAGTTCCATATTTCAGTTCCACTTGAAACTCAATTTAATTAAGTTAATTTTACAAAATTTGGTTAATTCAAAACCATGTTTGGTGAGCGCTCATCCGGATACACACTTAGAATTTAACATTTCATATTGCAGATGCAGCTTTCACTGATTATATCAAAGGATTATCCCCGTCAACTCTAGATATGGAACTCCGAATGCTTCAGATCATTGATGATGATGATGATCAGCAAGAAGATGAGAAGAGACCCGAGTTGACATGGATTGAACAGCTTCTGGATTATTTTATTTTTGAGCTCTCCTCCAGAAATAATTTTGAGTTTCTACAAGCTGTCATCAGGCTATTTTTGAAGGTTTGGGACATTTCTCGTAGGCCAGTTCAGTTGTTTATAGAAGTCCAAATGAATGTGATCTTTTTCCTGATTATATATTTACTATGTTTTTTCATCTTACTAGATACATGGCGAGACAATTCGGAAACACTCACACTTGCAAGAAAAAGCAAGGAAGCTCCTAGATATTCAGTGCATGGTATGGCAGAAGGTAGATAAGTTGTTTCAAAGTACGAGGTGTGTAGTTGCCTTTCTTAGTAATTCCCAAATTCATGTGTGACGGAGTTCTCAAGTCACTAAATGTCAACCCTTGAGTGGAAGTTTAGGCAGAAAGTGAACACAACATTGAATAGGTGATGGAAAAATATTTGTTCTCGACTTCTTATCCTTGGATTAATGGAGAAATCAGAGCAACCAACTGGTAAAAAGTTCGTGGACGAGGTTTACTTATTGTCATTTATTAAATTTTTATGGGGAATTATATCAATGTATTCTTGTAACGGGATAAAATAGTCTGGCTTACTCATCCTCATAAGAGGGCAATTTTGTATCACATTCTGTGTTAGTTAAATAGCAATTTACATTTCACACCAGTGCTGTATTCAATAGAAATTTTGCAGCTCTTGATGCACTTTTTTACCTCCGGCTCCCTTTACTGGCAGTTGTGTAGCTGAAACGGTAGATAGAGATATTAGTTAAATGTAAGGTTGCAAATGAATGACAAAATACATAGAACAAAACATTCTAAACATGTTTACCAGATTATGCATTTGCTCTGGACTCTTCGTTGGAATGAAGCAGTACGTGATTTCGATATTCACCAAGGGCCCATATGGGAAAAATGTTTCTGTATGCAGAGGAATTGATAGTACAATTCTTGTTGAAGATTCCCATTATTTCCTATACAAAACATCTATCATATTAGGTTATGTTAAATACACGCTCAAACACTAGCATGTGTATGATGTCTAATTTAAGATTAAAATGAATTTGTTTAATAATGTTACGTCATGGTCATTTATTAAAAAAAGTGATACGTGATTGTGAAGAAATGTGTTTTAACCCAAAGTAAGATCTGATGCTGAGATTTTCATAATATTACAGCTTCTAAAACAAATCCACAATGGGGTATGTTGTATTCAATTATATCCCATGATAAAAGTGACTAGTGACAATCTTATCCAAGAGTATTGAGATAAGGATCAGTACATTTGTAAACATTGATAAGGGATAGGCCTTTTCACCGTTTATTTGAAAACGGCAGTTGATAATAATATATGTAATACACATCAAATTATGTAAAAGTTAAAATGTGAACCAATGATTGTCTAATCAACAATTGAGATGTTACAAAGAAGCTAAATCAAAATTTAGAGGATATACCAAATTGACTTTTTCCTCTCTAATCAGTATCTATGTATGTAAATGTCTAGTCTACTGCATAGCTATGTTTGTTAATTGTTAATTACCTGTTGAGGAAACTCCCCATTTTCCATTTGTGAATTGATCAACATCTTGGCGGCATGATGCAATGGAGCTGGATCTCTTTCGACCTATAGATTCATAAATTAACGAGTTCATTATATATACTCAGTCAGCATTGAGCTTAGTTTAACGTTGCCATTATATAGTATGCTATACCTGGCCTGCATCAATAAGTGCCAGCATAGCCCATGCAGTGTTCACTACATGAGACTTGTTTCCTTCCAGGTTTGTGTATACCTGTTTTACAATTTGTTTTTTACCTGTTATTTATTAGTGAAAAACTAGCTATGCTGAAAGTGATATCATAGAAGCAAGGGTCATTTTTTACCTTGTTTTGGGATGAAAGATAACTCTCACCCCACCCACCAGAAAGCTTTTGTTGTTTGGAAAGCAAAAATTGACATGCCTTTCTAATGCTTTGGCTATTTTGGTAGCTCTTACCAGCAGCTATCAGCCCCTTTACTCCAAACCATGTCCCATATGTAAAGCAGATTCCCCATGACCCATACCTAGTTGATTAATTACAAATCTTTAAACTCACTATGAAAAATCATTTTTTCATAGAATTTCTACACTCATACAAGTCTCAAGATAAAATTTGGCAAACCATGATCCATCAGGTAGCTGTGTGCTTTCAATATAGTTTGCTGCCTTAGCAATGCAAGTCTCTATTTCCATCCTTCGATGCCCCGGAAATTGTTGCATGAATAAGGCGAGACCTTGAATCGCCGCTGATGTGCATTCTACGTACCTATATAATAATGGACTCATTTTTCACAAATTCAAACGATAGAAATTACAAGAAACTGTGTCAATGTGATGCATACTGATAATCAATGATGACATCTTCAAATGTTTCTGTTGGATTTATTTTCTGTGACAGAAACCATTCAAGTGTTAAATATAATGGAAAAATTGAATCTACATTCCTTATTTAGTTATAAAGTAAGTTGTACCTCAAGCCATGCATAAGATCTTGTGAGCTCATAGGATGCAAATCCACCATTTCTATTCTGCAATAATATTAAACCATGTGGTTGAAGAAATTCTTCTAATTAAATTTGGAAAAAAAGAACATTCTTCTAATTGTATAGGCATGTTATGTTTAATTGCATTTGAGTATCTACCTGCATGGACAAAAGCAAATTGACTGCATTGCATAATTGTTCTGTTTCCATTGCTTTCCCGACAATCTCAAATGGCAAGTTTGATAACAAAATGGCTGCCTGAAAATATGGATTAAATTGGTCTGTTAAATTTAATGGCATTCATGCATGATTCATTCATATATCATTGTCACCTATATACCTTCAAGGCTTCTGCAGTACAATCTGATACAATCCAACCATTGTCCTGAGTTGAGAAAGGCCAACCACCTTTTGAAATGTGACGATACCAACTACTACTATTACCAGACATGTTTGTTCTAACCTTCAAACCAAAATATAGTATTGTGTTTATCATATATTTAATATAATAATACCTTAATTACTTTATTCTATAACTTTTTTTCAAATAGTACCTGTGAGTTTTTTATGAAACTATTTGCTTTCTTAAGTATTGATCCGTATTCATCATCAAGATTTGTAGACAAGATAGCTTGAACAGATAAAGCAACATCCCAACTTTGAGAACCATTATATCCCTGAGCCACATTGAACATGTATGTCTTTAGAAGTTTCAAGGCCAATATTTAATCACAAATCTAGTTGAACTTGATGCACATTCATTTGTCAATTTAGTATGCATTGATAGAGTAAAAACACATTTAATTATATTTTACATATTTGTCACGTTACAAATATCTACTTAGTGAAATATGAAATTTGGATTTAGTGTAGTTGACTGCACTGGAATCGATACATCTAGACCGTCCGATTTTGATTGGTCGGTCCTGATGTGCCTGAGCCAATCTCGATCCGTGAAATATGATAGTGCATATTCATTTATTGAGTGTATTATGAAGAAAGAATATTTGAATTGATGTAGGACTACCTGCATTTTCATTCCATCCTCAGCCACCCAAAGATAGTCTTTGACTCTTGAAATGTGATACTTAAAAGCCTCAGAATTGGGATCCTCCAACCAACAACAAACCATGTTTAGTACTTTATTAACAGGACCAAGGCAAACGTAATTAGTGTTTTGATCCTCGTAGTGTATATGCTCCATAACATGATTGAGTGCTTTTTGCCTTAGCTTGGAGTAAGGCCAATGCATGAGAAGAGGTTCACCAACATTGTCAAGAAAAGCCCATAAAATATTCTGTATCATTGAGCATGGATGATACAAATCTTCTTTAGCACATAGGTGTTTAGCTTGGTCCCATTGGAGTAGATGATAAGGAATGGTATAGAGCTCTCTTCTGAGGGATGAAATAATGTGAGTGAAAGGACCCACAAATCTTGTACCGTATAAATATGACATTGGTAGGTATACAAGCCGAGTGTGACACCACATCTTCCCTGGGTGAAAAGGAACAGAGTAGGGAAGCAGCCATATCTCTGGAGGGATTGACTTCATTCCGCTCCATTCGTATACGCCAAGAACCTATTATGTACTCCTTCCAGAATGAAATATAATCAAAAATGTTATCCGAAAAGTTGTTGTATCTGAGTAAAAAATAAGATCAGATATATCACTTTTCAAATACATTTTTGCTTATATTTCGTTCTAGAGTAGTATATTAATAAGAACAATTATTGTATTTTCATTATACGCTTAATTGTATCATTTCATTGTACACACACTTACAGAGAGCCAGAGTTTTCCCCATGAAGGAACAGAAGTGGCACCCCCACGATCTAGAATCCACCTTCTTGCTTTCTGCATGCTCCCATTTCTACCGTCCATTTCTTCTCCAAGCAATCTCAACGTCACATAATTCAGAGCTGTGCCAAACATTGTGCTGGGCCCTGCTATATGCAATCCCCACGCTCCATCTTTGTTCTGATCATATATTAATGGTTGATATAAACCTTTATGCACAAATTATTTTATAATCAAAAATGAAATTAGAATAAATTGTTTTCTTATATGATTATTAGTTGAAAAAACTGTTTCATAAGCTATGATATATAGAATTTACAAAAATAAGCTGAAGATAACTTATAGATATCTAAACGTTTATCCGACTTCACTTCATGGTATTTGATATGTCGTCTATAATTAATAAAGTGATTCAAAATATTCATATAAGGAGAATGAATTAGTTGTTTACTTGATGATTAAAGAGATAGCGTCGCATTTCGGTTTGATGGTCGAGCGTTAACACTGCATTAAGGGCACCAGTCACCCATAATCCTATCACCTATATATCATATAGTAAGTAATTGATAAGAGAATAATGCTAGCAACACATTGTCGATTCCTAATAATAAAACAAAAAATAGAGAGAAATGATATTATTATTACCAAAGAAGGCATAAGAAACAAAGGTCCGCCATAGTCACCAGGCCAGAAACCATCATCAGCCTGCATCATTGACACATTTCTCAATGCTCTTTTTAGTGTCATTTCCACAACTTCCTCTGTTACTTCTTCTTCCTTCTTCATTTTCACCTTATAATCAATATCTTTCATCTTTAAACCCTTTTCCCTCTCAAACTGCAATGCAATTAAGTTTTTCATATAAATGTAGAACAAGTGTATTACTTGCAACACAAGAATTGAAAACAAGTTCACTGTATGATCATAAATTAATGTTATATATGCACATGCACCTGGAATCTCATTAAGAGATCAGAAGTGGTGTTAGTAATAAAGCGATTATGGTGAAATTGTTTGCGAGCTTGTTCTACTTGAGCACGCTCTTGTTGAGTTCCAAGATTTGGATCAAACTCCCAAAACTGTCTTCCAATATGCTTATTCACACTTCGTACCAACTCTTCATCACCCTCTGATGATAACTTCAACTTCCACATCTCTAAATTCTTTGGAGGTGGTTGACAAATATGAAGTGGGAAGGAGAACTTGATTTTTATACACAAAGTTCAACAATATCAATAATTTTGAAGCAGGACGCGATGAATGAATAAAATAACATTGATTAAATCATCAACTTAAGTAAATGAAATTTTTCTTGTTAATTGCTTTGGTTTACTTGATTATTATATGAAATAATTGTGACATTTTCGATGAGGAAATAAAATGTGATCTGAGATTCTTAGAAAAAGTAAATTAGCTCCGGCACTATTTATGTAAAGTTTGGGTCTTATTTGTAGAAGAGTTACTGTTTGTAAAGATTCTTTCTCCGGCCAACAATCTCTGAACATATCAAAATGAGAACTTTAAACCCTCCTAATTAAGGAAACAAATATGCATGGAAAAAAATATGATGTTTTTGTGGTAGCAACCCAAATAAATGCATTCCTTGGAGATATTTTAATTTTTAACAGCAAACTTTCATTTCCATTAGCTTCCATCTACTACAATTGCATTGAACCCCTTCCTCGTCAACACTACAAATATTGAAAATTAAAATCTCTAAATCCCACATAAAACAGAGATAAAACCAAGGACGTTTATAACGAGAGACACTTGTTGCTTTACAAGTTAGTTGATTTTATTAAGATAAGTTAGACCTATTATAAAAAAATCTAACAACAAATTTTAAGACATAATTATTCATGTCACTTTGATATGGTCATATTTGCATTCATTTTGTCGTTTTATTTTACGTTATTAAATTGGTTGACATAAGTTTGTTCGGGTATTAATCTTTTTAATTTTTGCGTCGTTAAATCTGTGTTGTTGAAGCATATATATTCTAAACATTTGAATTTTATCATATTTGTAAAAATGTTGTCATTTTGTGCTATGTTGTCATATGCTATTAATTTAGATGTTATTAGTATGTTTGCATATTCATTATTTATGTTTTTAGCAAATTTGAATTTGTATTGCATAGAGTTATTCTATAATTTAAATCAATGAATATCGTTTCTTTTAGTTAAAAATCAACCAAAAACAAATAATAAGAACACAAAGGTTAGAATTGCAATTTAAAGTTTTTAAAATATTTGTTTATGTGATTATGCACTTGGTAGAGGCTCTTTGTCAAGACAAAGCAGTACACGACTTCAATATTCTGTATGTTTGGAAGTTGGACTTTTGAGAGATTTGGAGGAGAAAGCTTTATAGAGTTAAGTCAATATTTCGTTATATATTTGAGATTTTTAAAAAATTGAAAGAATAATATGATAAATGATCATTCAATCCCACTTCATTTATTTTTTTAAATATTTAATAACTTCCTTAATTTAAAAAAGAAAATAGGCCTTCCTCTCAATTGTACTCCAAAACTCAACTCCTAAATATACCTATAGGGATCTAATAATCCTTTTTATTGCCAACACACGGGACAAACCCAAATCACACACCTGACACTCTTATTTCTATCTTTTAATTTTAATTGGTGTTGGCTCGAATTGAGAAGGGATCTAACATATCTCATGACTCAAGTGAGCCAAATTGTTGTCATTCCGACAACTATGCCACATGTCTCAAACTTCACCCTAAATTTTCTAAACAAATCAATTTCATTAATCATTATCATTTGTATCTTCAATCAATATAGATGCTTCATTTTCAATCGCAATAAAAATATACCTTTTAACAATGTACCTCTTCAAATGTTGTTTTTCTTTGGTGGAATTTCTCTATGCAACAAGTCCAACATATGATTGTATTTGTTCGTTGCGACAACATTGATCTATCAAAAACTTCAATTATTTTTAATTCTAGACTAGGCTCAGAAGAAACATTTGCATTGCAATAATCTAATACTGAAATCTCTTCACTATCAATGTCTTTCAAGTGCTAGTCTTCTTTGAATTCAACATCCCAACTTCTCATAAGTTTCTTCATAATAAGACATTTAGACCATAACTAATAAACACACATTGTTTACTATTTGCATCTTTTTTAGATATCTCATCTATATGAGTATGTACATATACTTTACATCCGGAAAAACGTAGGTGATCATAATAAATATTTTCATCAAACAAAATTATCTCTAGTACTTCATATTGCAAGGACACATGACAACAAATATCTAACTCTTTCAATTAATGTTTTATTCATGCTCTCAACAACACCATTCAACTAGAGAGACTTATAATGTCTGATATTTGTCACTCTACAACAAACATCAAATAGTCTCAAATATTCACATTCATTTTCTGTGTGTATGCACTTCAAATTCTTCCTACTTTCATGTTCAACTAAGGCTTTAAATTTCTTATACACACTAAAAACACAATTTTTACTCTTCAAGGTGTATATTTTTTCAAGTGGGGGTTTATCATGTTAGACAACACATCTCTTTTTTCTAGCTAAACCATATATTTCTCACTCATGTCACACAACCTTTTATACCATAACTAAATATTTTTAGTTGGTTCAACTGCAGTAACATCGTTAATTATTTTTGTTTATGCCAAGGGTAGAAACATTTTGCACATCTAGCAACAATCATAGAACTCTTGGTGTCTTTTCAATTCTCATGTGAAAACTAATTATCATAATGTTAATCACATAGTTTAACCACTAAAAGTAAATTCAATCGAGTGTCAGGAACATGATTCACATCTAGGAGAGTTAACCTAGTACCATTAGCAAACTTCATAGTAAGCCAACTTCACCACACCAAATCCACGAGTATAATAGCATAAAATATCTCTCTTAAAATTGACATGTAATGAGTACAACTATGAATCACCCAAATATCTCTTAGAAATGGCATATGTCACATTAGTATTATCTTCATCATTATCTTCTTCTTTCTTTTTACCTTTACATTTGTCTTCATTCTCGTTTTTCAAAAGTCAATATTTCTTCTATATATGCCACATTTTACCATAATTGTGGCACTGAACAACTTTATACCTATTTCTGGAACTACTTCTCCTTTGGTCTATATGATATGAATATCAATTCTTGCTCCCGTGATTTAGAAACCAATACCTCTAACTACAGAGAAAATCTTTACATTTTCTTTTCACCTCCTCCTTTAAAATACTAATTTTAATAAGGTCCATTGATAATACATAGGAGTGAAAATAGGATAGGTCGAATTAGGTTTTGCAATACCTAAGTATGACCTACATTTAAAATGTTAGACTTGAGTATGATCTATTACTTGTCAATTATCCAGGTGTCAGATCTGACTTATTTCATTGTCTGATAAGGTTTGAAAGTCTATTTAAAAGTCTATTTTAATATATCTATTATATATATTTAAAACAGACTCCGTTGTCACCTCGTACAATTTACTCCACGTATACAAACATTTCCCACGTCAGCTTTTAGGTCTTCATCTTCATAGAGAGTTTCCCATCCACTATCTTATACTCCTATTTAAATATTATTTTATAATGTCTACTCAAAATTTTCTAAATTAATCCCCATTATTATTTCATAACGTCACATCATTATTTCATAACGTTTGCCCAACATCTTTCACATTAATTTCACGTTACTACTCAATATGTTTTTTTTGTCCGCATTAATCAACTTCACATTTTTTTCTCTACCTACCATCTACTTATTTGCTAGCAATTGTATATATCTTTTCATAATATATAATATTAAACTTAATAAGATGAGAAGTTTCTTCAACTTCTTATGAATTGAAAGTACATATGTCTCTCTTGCTTACCTCTAAAATATATTTTGACTATTTATATGTGCCTTTTATTGTTGAGTACTTCTTTTCTATAAATAACATTGATAAAATTGAATATATTTATTGATATAACTACTATATCAATAATCATTTGACAATTGGAGCATAAAACTTCATATTGATTGTTTTAAAAATCCACTTAAATAAAATAAAATATACCCGCTTTTATTGTTGAGTACTTTTCTTCTATAAATAACAATAATAAAATTGAATATATATTATTGATATAACCACTATATCAATAATCATTTGACAATTAGAGCATAAAACTTCATATTGATTGTTTTAAAAATTCACTTAAATTAAATAAATAAAAATATACCTGCCTTTTATTGTTGGACACTTCTCTTCTATAAATTACATTGATAAAAATGAATATATATTATTGATATAACTACTATATCAATAATCATTTGACAATTGGAACATAAAACTTCATATTGATTTTGTAAAAAAATCTACATAAATTAAATAAATTAAAATATACTCGTGCAACGCGCGGGTTACAATCTAGTTTTTTATGAAACTCGACACCATTCACCGTGTAGGCTTTTCTAAATAGACAAACAAATTAATATGCAATAAGTTTAAGTTCAATTTTGATATATAACATTATATTTTAGAGTATCTAACATTATATCAGATCTTATTTTAATTCTATTTTATAACAATATATTTAAATATGTCAAACATTGATGTAGATCAGTATGTTTAAATTATAAAAAATGTTAACAAATTTATTATTGGATTATAATCGTAATTGTTATCATCAAACTTTCTCTTCATTCATTTAATGGTCACAATTGAATATTTAAGCGAATTATTGTAGATATCAACTTTGAACTTTACTTTAAATGTTGGTTGATTCGCCCCAATATCAATAAACTTCTTCGATGTCACTTGATTAGGTCGAACCAATCCAAAATCACTCACTCTTATGTTAAATTTGAACTTTATACTAAATTTGGATTATGACGAGGGCTTGAACAATATTCTTATATATACTATCTAAAGTAAAAAAGTCTGGCCCTAAATTATTGCTCACCTCTACCGTGTTTAAGGCGACATGAGTAGTACTAGCTTTGGCGGAAAATATCTTATAAAACCTCAAAGTCATTGGCCTTTAATTAATAGTCATGAGGAGCATATATATGATATACTACTGCTCATGAGAAATTATTATTTCTACTCCTACACGCATAATCAAGGCTCATTGAATCTTCTAAGTTAGAATCCAAAGCAAATAAGATTTAAATAGTTTTCATTTAGAATTTTTTTTCTTTAGCAGATACAATACTAACCATAACAATTAATATTAGACTATAAAGCACGGATGAAAGCACGGATGAAGAAAATAATTCAACGCCTTCAATAAATATCTTTTACCTACTACGAGATGTTCGAATCGGGACAAAATATTTAATCTAACAATAAATATACTTTGAGTTTGGTGGTATACAATTGCATAAAAAATATCTTATGTAGTCAACTATCAATATAAAAAATAGTAACTACTAGCAAAATTATTTTAATGTCTTAATTAATTATATTGTAGATCACTAATAAAGGAGATCCAAGTAATTGACTCTTAAAATAAAAAAAATAAAACTCAAATCTATCATATGCCCTTAATTAATAGCCATGAGGTGCTCACGAGAACGTATTTTTATTGTTATCAAATCAAAAAATAATTTTATTTTATTTTGTCAAATCTCATCAAAAAATTATTTATTTATTTTTTAATAAAAAAATGTTATTATTATTATTGTTATTCTTGTTATATGCTGTCTTTTTTTATACCAATAATAGAAATTTTAAAATTTTATACGGTTATTCAAAAAAACTAATTATTTAATTAATAAAGAATAATAAAATTATAAATAAAATAATTTAGACAAAAGATAATTAAATAGGAAAAAATAAATATTACACTAAATTTGGTATCCTTTTATGTATAATTATAAATATTTTTTTTAAATCCATGATTTAAGTGAATAAAATAACAAAATTACAAATAAAATAGTTTAGTTAAAGAGTAAAATATATTATTTTGAGAGAATTTTGTGATAATAAAGTATATCTTTTAAGGAGTATTTGATTGATGAATTTGAATTTTACAGTTTGAAAAATAGTAAAATGTTTGTTAATCCGTGATATGATCCGCATTGTATTAAGTATAATTATTGAGCCATGGTGGTTTCCTCTCCCTCCCACCGTACCGTAGCATGAAAAGTAGTTAGACGTTGCGAGCTCCATCTCCATCTCCATCTGTCGGTCCTCTTCTATCTCTGTTCTATATTCAATGCAACGGACCACCACCACCCGTTCAATTTTTCCATTTGGCATTTCACAATCCACACACACACATAAAACTCTTTTGCCACATTTCTCTATTCTTAAATATTAATTCTTTTTTAAACTATTTTTCTAAATATATATATATATATTATTAATGGAAAAAATTTAATTTATTAATAATGATATATAAATTAAAGTTGTAGTCCTCCATAGCAATAGCAATTAGTAAAAAGCATTCCGAATCTGATTAGTTACTTAGTTAGTAGTAATCTTTGATTGCAAATCACATCACTAAACACGGGTTGGCTACTCTTCCTCATGCTAAATGCTGATTTAATTTGTAATTGTTTTTTTTTTTTTTTTTTATTGCTGACATTTTTGATTGCAATGCAGCAATCTGTTGTTGTTGATTAGAAGAAAATGTGGAAGCTGAAGGTTGCAGAGGGAGGAAGTCCATGGCTTCGTACATTGAACAATCACGTTGGTAGACAGATATGGGAGTTCGATCCTCACCTTGGATCGCCACAAGATCTCTCCGACGTTGAAACTGCTCGCCGCAATTTTCACGATAATCGCTTCACCCACAAACACAGCTCTGATCTACTCATGCGCCTTCAGGTCTCTCTCTCTTCCCCTATTCTATTCTATTCATTCTTATTATTATTTCCTTCGATGTCAACGAGGTAAACTTCACTACATATTCCATCTTCACATCCACTCAAATCGTTTCATTCTATTCATGCATGTAGTTTGCAAAAGAAAACCCAATCGACCAATTATTGCCCAAAGTCAGAGTCAAAGATGCCGATGATGTAACTGAAGAGACTGTCACAACAACATTAACAAGGGCCATCAGTTTCTATTCAACTCTCCAGAGTCATGATGGACACTGGCCAGGAGATTATGGAGGTCCCATGTTTCTTATGCCTGGCTTGGTAATGTTTAACACTTCATCTTTTTTCTTAAACTTGTTCATTGCCTTCAAAACTTGCTTCTTTTTTCATTTAGTTTGTTATTTAGGTTTTCATCTTCCCTCTGCACTGATAAACAATATTCACAACTCTATACTATTTTGGATGTATGATTCATTAACCAGGTAATTGCTCTATCTGTCACTGGGGCTCTCAATGCAGTCTTAACAGATGAGCATAGAAAGGAAATGTGTCGTTACCTCTATAATCATCAGGTTACAACTTCACTCTATCTTTCACCCTAATCTATGGGCTTCTCTCACAAATTCTCCTAATAATTAGTTAAATGTAACTACAGAACAAGGATGGTGGGTGGGGTTTGCATATTGAAGGTCCAAGCACCATGTTTGGTTCTGTTTTGAGTTATGTTACTCTAAGACTGCTTGGTGAGGGGCCTAATGATGGAGAAGGTGAAATGGAGAAGGCACGTGACTGGATTCTTTCTCATGGTGGTGCTACTTTTATAACATCATGGGGAAAGATGTGGCTTTCAGTTAAGATCCTAGCCTTATTTTTTATTTTTTTTTATTAATAGACATGACATCATGGTTTATTTATTTCTAATCTTATTGTGGGATAGGTACTTGGAGTGTATGAATGGTCTGGAAATAATCCCCTGCCTCCTGAGATATGGCTCCTTCCATACATGCTTCCAGTTCATCCAGGTTCTTGCTCTTCCGTTTCAACTTGCTCTTCCGTTTCAACTTGCTTAGAGACAAGATATCAAGTTACAGAAAATTACTAAATAAAAAGAATCTTTTGCTGCACCTTTCATTCTTTACTTACAACAGAAAATAAATCACATTTTATGCATTGCAGGAAGGATGTGGTGTCACTGCCGGATGGTCTATTTGCCAATGTGCTACTTGTATGGCAAGAGATTTGTTGGTCCAATCACGCCAACAATATTATCTTTGAGAAAAGAACTTTATACCACACCATACCATGATATAGACTGGAATCAGTCTCGCAATTTGTGTGCAAAGGTTAGTGAAACTGCTTAACTGGTCCTATGAAACCGTCCTATGAATAATGTTTCACCTGGATTTTATTATTTGAGGGCCAACTAGAATAACCTGAACCTTAATATTGTTGCTATTACTACATTCTTGTATTCTACTTTGTTTTGCTACTGCACAACCAACTCCTTGCGACAATGCCGATCATAGTACAAACTTTGCTCCCTTTTTAACCATCCGTCCCTATAACCTATTATATGTACTTATCTAGTGTCAATGACCAACTTTACCAAAAATTTAAGTCGTTTAGTGAAAGCACGCATGAATGATTTTATATCACTAACTCACTTCCGTATGCAAGAGCCCTTTTGAGCTTGAAAGTGGGACAAGTCACCTAATAATGATGTTTATTTAGAATAATGGGGGTATTCATGACTAACTCTCCCAAAGTTTGAGCTATTAAGTGAAGACTAGTGAATAATTTCACACCTCTAACAAATAGAACTTGGCATTTGATTTCTCCAATATTCAACTATCAATATAATTGTGCTAGAGTTAAGTAAGAGTTACAAAAAGTTCAACTTTGTTTTTGTGCAGGAAGACTTATACTATCCTCACCCACTTGTGCAAGATATTCTTTGGGCATCTCTACACATGTTTGTTGAGCCTATTTTCATGAACTGGCCTGGCAAAAAGTTGAGAGAAAAGGCTCTTAAGACTGTAATCGAGCATATACATTATGAAGATGAGAATACTCGTTATATTTGCATAGGTCCTGTAAATAAGGTAATTTTTTAGAGGGGGTGAGCTTCTGGGACTCCCTTCAACTGTTCATTGTTTTGTTACTTTCCTTTCTTTGAGAAGGGGTATGAGAAATGTAACATACTGTTCAATGGTTTCTAGTTTTCCTTCGTTGAGTGCTGACCATTTATTTACTTTACCTCCTTAATTTATTTTTACTGTACTAATGATACATTTTATTTCGATGCGTGAGCTTCCCTTCCATGTTCCACTTACATTTTGTTTAGGGTTTGTTTACAGCTAAACCAGGAAATGCTAAGGAATACTAACTATTTAGTTATTATTAGGTGTTAAATATGCTTTGCTGTTGGGTAGAAGATCCAAATTCAGAGGCCTTCAAGCTGCATCTTCCTAGGATCTATGATTATCTATGGGTTGCTGAAGACGGCATGAAAATGCAGGTCAACTTATTTTCCCTTTGCTGGAGTTACAAGTGATTTTGTCATTCAATTGGATATATTGACCTGATGATTAGGAATGAAATTGACAATACTCTTGTCTTGTTATGATATAATGTGGAACCATTGTTCCAGCACAATCAAACTTTTCTAACTTAAGGTTAAAAGCTAAAGTCCATTAAAATAAATTAATATTACAAGTTTTTGCATATCCAATTTTTGTTGCAGGGATACAATGGAAGTCAACTATGGGATACTGCATTTGCTGCCCAAGCAATTATTTCAACTAACCTAATTGACGAATTCGGTTCAACTCTAAGAAAAGCTCATACATACATTAAGAATTCACAGGTGATTATTTTATTCATCATTAAAAGTAGCCCTGGTTTGCCCATGTTGATTAGAATCTCTTTTTTTTCTTGAAAGGTTTTAGAAGATTGTTCGGGTGATCTTAGTAAATGGTACCGTCACATTTCAAAAGGTGCTTGGCCTTTTTCAACTGCAGATCACGGATGGCCAATATCTGACTGCACAGCTGAAGGACTGAAAGTAATTATTGATGTGAAAAATTAGACTTGCTTATTTGATTCTTTAATTTGATTATTATTTTCTTTTTTCAGGCTGCTCTATTGCTATCTAAAATTGCACCGGAGGTTGTTGGTGAACCTTTGGATGCAAAAAGATTATATGATTCTGTAAATGTCATTCTCTCATTACAGGTAGCTAGATTCCTCATGATTCAAATCTGATTATCTGAATACTTGTCGTAGCAAATAAGTCGTCATGATTATTTTATGCTACTGGTTCCCTCTCTACTTTTCATACCAATGTCAATAATGTGTTTGAGTTATTTACTCATTTTTTTGAGATCCTTCGCCATATGATAATTCATAGCAACTTGTATTTTATATCAACTGAGCTATTTATATCTAGAAAATGAAATATGTCTACCTTGCATTTGCGATAAAACATGTAACTTTTTTTTCGTAATTAAAATATAACTGTAGCTTCACTGGAAACATAATGTGCAACACCAAAAGCCATGATATTGTAGTGTTAATTGGTGTGATTACAGAGCTGTGTAAAACTTATTAATTTTTCCTAGTCAATACTACTGCATAACTAGTGGTGTGTGTCCGACAATATACTGATACCTCTCTAGATCCAAAGTTATGAAGACAATGAAATATAAAAGCTCCTAGAGCTGATTGAAATGAACAAGCATAAGAAAATGAAGAAATGGGAGAGAAATCAGCAAGACAAAGAAGGCAGAACCAGAGAAATAGAACTAGAGAATCTTCTTCATCTCCTTCGTTGTCCTTTTTCATTTTTATTCTTTCTTTGTGTATTGTGACTATTGTCATACAACCTATTATTTCCTTTCCTCATTTTCTAACTGCCACATTACATAGGCAGTATCAGCATGGTTTGTGCTCTAGTAAACCTCATTCTTTCAGCAGCTAATTTGTTTCATACCCTGCTTTCCTCTAGTATCCTGGCCCATTAGGTGTATAACAAAGTGCTACATAGTCTTCTTTGCAAATCAAACATAGAAAGTGGAATCCGATCCATGAGAAGAAACTAAGAAAACGAGTCCATCCAATTGTAGAGGTGTATAATTATTTCTAAAATGCGTTGAATTACTATGGAAGTAGGTCATGCTTCCCGTTAAGGGCCTGTGGCCTAGCCTACATCAAGCATAGATCAGACCATACTTATTTGCTAAATAAAATGTAAACTAGGTCAAATCTTTTGTAAAAGTCAATTTAGTTAAAAATATTTGATTTTGGCCATTCAAAAAGTCTATTAGGGAAACCGAACTAATTACCAATTATAAATTATATAATATAATATATATTTTGTTAATATTATTACTCTCTTAGATTTTTATTATAATGCGTTTAAATCATATACTTATTGACCTATTTAAAGATTTAAACATGTTAGTCTACATACAGCGTTGATTCTATAAGTTTATTAAGTGATAGTCTTATGACTTATTTAAAGGTCTTTTACAAAATAGGCTTTCAAATAAGGTTGTAGGCTTTGCCAGATCTTTAAAAAATCTTATGTCTGGTAAACGCACCAGGTTCAGGTTCAGGGCGTAGGTTTGAGACATAGATCAAACTCGGGGCATAGGTTTGAGACATAGATCAAACTCGGGGCATAGGTTTGAGACATAGATCAAACTCGGGGCATAGGTTTGAGACATAGATCAAACTCAGGCCTTAGAAAGCTTGGCCTAGTTTAGCCTATTTCCATCGACAATTACATCTACCCCCTATAACACTGGTTCCTTTCTTATTACCTTCACTTTCTACAATTCTAGCTCTGTTTCTTGATTTTCCACCACCAGCTCTCCATTAAGTGCTTCATCTGTGCTTCAAATCTTCTAATCATAGCCATGGAAAATGACTCTCAGTCTGGCTCTGAGCAAGAATGAAACCTACGCATCGCAGTACCCTCCATGTTCACGAACACCTGCAACAACTAATGAACAAATAAACGTCTTGCACCTCAATGTAGTTTTCAACCCTAGCTATCCATACAATGGGCTATGTCCCTGTAAATTCTGACAGCTCCACCTCATGTTCTTCCTCCATCTCCATCAATTTCAACTCTCTCTCTCTCTCTCTCTCTCTCTCTCTCTCTCTCTTCCCCATTTGTTGGGATTAAGTCCAAACCTGATATCCTAACACAAGCTGCCTCATAAACATGAACACATTTTAAGATCACTAATTTTCTCAACTATTTTTCATGATAAATATGTAATTTATTTTCCCTATATGACTTTAGCTCAGCAGAGTCTGCAGACTCTACACTTCATATAATGTTGAGTTATTTCTTCTTTTATGTTTACTGTGTTTTTCTGAAAAAATATTATCATATAAAAAAATGTAAAATGCTAATTCTTATCATAAAGGTTAATTGATTTTCACTACAACTTGAGATGATTATTAATTTGATACGTATAATACTAAAATTTATGTGTAAATTTTATTTTTCCTTATCATTGCAGAATGAAGATGGTGGCTTTGCAACATATGAGCTCACGCGTTCTTATAACTGGTTGGAGGTAGCTTTATCTCATTATTTGGCCCATTTTTGTTTGTTTTGGTTTATCTTCTTTGAAATGTGAAGCATGTGCTAGCATAGGGCATATATTTTAGGAAGAACATATACTTTGTTGTTGCTTCAATCTTTTAATTTCAAAGCAGCGATCCTTGAGCTCCCTTTATATGTTAGTGAAATGTCTTACCTCGTCGATAAATTTTAAGTTTAATCTATCTTCCTTTTATTTCATTTAAGTTTAAAGGATAAGTTACATTTCAGATTAAGGTTCTAGTGATTCCCGAGAATTTGGGAAGTTGTTTTTGTATTAAATTTAATTCATTAATACACATTATTGATGTGGATAATGCCTTCCCTATTGTCAGATAATCAATCCTGCTGAAACGTTTGGCGACATCGTTATTGATTATACGTAAGCTATCAAATACTTGTTGAATATCAGTTTTTTTATACCTCTTCCAATTATCCATCCCATCATTTGAATTTATTTTTTTAAATATTTCCTTCTGTTTTTGCTCTATAGCTATGTTGAATGTACTTCAGCAGCAATTCAAGCTTTGACAACATTTAAGAAACTATATCCTGGGCATCGTCAAGAAGAAATACAACGCTGTATAAAAAAAGCTGTAGACTTTATTGAAAAAATACAAGCTTCAGATGGATCATGGTTTGCACCTCCTTTTGGGAAACCACTTTTTTAATAAGCTTTTCTATTTATATTACATATAATGTTCAAGATTTCTATGTATCCATATGCACTGCATTCTCAAGTTTTCTCTACTCATCTTTTTGTCAGCTTCAATTTTGGATTGGAACTGAACTTTAGTCTAGTTGACCACTAACCACTCAAACTGCTAAACAGGTATGGTTCATGGGGAGTTTGCTTCACTTATGGCACTTGGTTTGGGGTAAAAGGGCTGATTGCTGCTGGAAAGAGTTTCGATAATTGCTTAAGCATACGTAAAGCTTGTGAATTTCTGCTGTCTAAGCAGCTCCCATCTGGTGGTTGGGCGGAGAGTTATTTGTCATGTCAAAACAAGGTAAGTTTGCCATTCCTAATGCCAATATCACTTTTATATATCACAGAATCAATAATAAGCACCTGCTTGTTAATCTATTCTAATCAATGTTTTATTTTTTTGAAAAATTAATACCTTGGAATATGTATGTTCTCATGGCCTCTTGTGCATGCACAAACATAGTTGCAATGATATGAAGCATATGGGTGGAAAAGAATATGAAAATTAAGAATGGATTTAAATCAAGAAAAACAAGTAATAATAGCAAGACTATATATCCCATAAAGAGTCCTTGATTTGAATTTACCTGGCTTGGCACTACCTTTGGTAAGTCAACTATAATTGGGGAATCATAACGTCAAGATGCTTCTTGAGCAATGACCTAGTTCTTGAAAAAATACTTGAGTGAGAATATTTGATTACTTTTGACTGTGGAAATGCTTTCTGTAGTAATAACTTTAGCAATGTCTCTGTTCAGGTGTACTCAAATTTGGAAAGCAACAGGTCCCATGTAGTAAACACTGGCTGGGCTATGCTGGCTCTCATTGATGCTGAACAGGTATAAAGCAAACTTTACAACTATTGTAGTGCTTCTATTGTATTGATTTAGTTTATTATTGCACAAAAACATTTTTAATTTGTTTAGGATAGTTAGTAATATTGACAGTTTGGTTAAACAAAGGACCATTCTGCTATTCAATTAAGAAGCTTAGGCATGTCTATCCTGAGTAAATAAATTCATATTAATGATATAATTACTTAATTGTACTAATAAAACAGGCTAAGAGAGATCCAACACCACTGCATCGTGCAGCTGTATTCTTGATAAATTCCCAAATGGAGAATGGTGACTTTCCGCAAGAGGTATTGTTGAAGAGCATATAACTCTGCTTTTACTCCCTGTTTATCCGTGTACAGTCTACCTCATGAAGTGTTTATATATTCAATTCATGTTACTATTGTATCACTTCAGGAAATAATGGGAGTCTTCAACAAGAATTGCATGATCACTTATGCTGCTTACAGAAACATATTCCCCATTTGGGCGTTGGGAGAATACCGTCAACGTGTATTGCAGGCCTCTTAGCCAACCTCTTAGCCAATGTTTGGATCCGCATATGCAATTAAAATCTCACTTTCCAATGCACCTTTAACGTGAAAATTGTGAAGCTAGAAAGTCTAGCTGTTATCTCATTGCACGGCTGTGGACCAGTAACTGTGGAAACAAACACCTACTTAATCTCGTTTTAGTTAGGATGCCATCCAAATAATTATCATTCTCCATGGTTCTTTCTCTTCCGTAAAAAGTTTATGACTTATGAGTTTGGTATCTTGCTAACCAAAGCAAACTTGTGCGGAGGATTGAAGTGTATAAGCTCTGTCTATTACTCGTTAGCGGCTCTATAGTCTCTTTTAGCAGATGAACTAAATCTATAGAAAAACGTTTGTGCTGTCCTTCTTTTTAGCACAAGGAGCACAGTTATGTATTTTTAGTCATTGATTCAAATAGTTGGTTACGAATCAATGTCTGAGAAATATATGTGGGGTCAAAAGGAAAAATTTGTGTGGTTGATCCAATGGACAGGGAAGAAATTTTGACGTGGTTGCTTTGTAAGGAGAAAGGAAGAAAAAAATTGAGTTTACTTAAAAATAAAATTTATTTTAATCATGATTAAAAAAAATCATTTATCTTAATTGAAAAATTTAAGCATTTAGTAAAAATGCCGATGCTGGTGGTGCAGCTCACTTCTCTGATAAGTTCCTTAAGTTGTGCTTTGTATTAATTTCCTCAAAGACAAATCGACTAACTAACATAAGTTATTTATTAGTTTTACAAATCTCTGTTATGGTTGCTGCTCTTACTCCCTTGCCTGTTTCTGGTGTTCTTGTGCGTGTTCTTCCGTTGATGGACTTGATTCACTCTAGTCTATTGTTTAGGTATATTTTTCAACAATATTTAAATATTAAATATTTACTTTTGGTACTCTACATAATTGTTTTAGGCTTCTTCTAATGTGCACAAGTTAGAGTCTTGCACCATGTACATGTTAGCTAATAGCTGCAATATTTAATGATTTTTAATTCAAGGGCCAAGGTCCAGTCTTTAAGAGAAATTCTTAGATAGACACTAACATAAATTAAGACACACCCAATTAAAATATGGTATATCATTAAACTAAACTAAAATACAAAACAGAAGAATCAACAATTTGTATTTCAAATCAAAACATCTACTCATTTTGTTCTTATATGCTTGTCTTTTTAAGTTTGTTTAGCACAAACTAAGAAATAGCTTTGGTTAGTAAAAAAATAGCTTTGATTAATATAATAGATACCTGTTTGGAATGCATGAGTTCATTTTGCTTAGTTTTCCAACAGGTATAAATATAAATACCATTGGAGTATGAAATCTAAGTCCATGATCTTAAAATGCATATGTATAGAACTGAAAATTTAAATACCATTTTGAACTGAAAAGGATGAAATTACAAAAAAAGATCTTAAACGAAACGCTTACAGATGAGATAGTTGAGGAAAGGCTTTGTATAGAACACAGACACATTGACATATTTTACAAGTTGCGGGATTATATAAATTTCAGAAAAATAGTAATAAAATTATAGTTTAATTTCAAGCTGTGGGATTTGTTGTTTGTGAAGACAAGACTAGGCGCTTATACTGACCCATAGCCCATATGGGAAAGATGTTTCGATATGATGAGTAGTTCAGAATACAATTCTTCATGAATACTCCTGTTATCTCCTGCTGTGGAAAGTCTCCATCTTCCATTTGTGAATTGATTATTAACTTCATTCCACGGTGTATGGGTGTAGCCTCTATCTCAGCCTTTTTTTGACAAAAACGTTCATTCATTAATTTAATTTAACATCATTCCTAATTAGGTAGGTAGGATCTAAGCAAGCTTTATATACCATACTAACCTGTCCTGCACTCATAAGGGACAACAAAGCCCACGAAGTTTGAACTAAATTTGCACGGTTGTCTTCTAGGTTTGTATATACCTATTTAATTTAACAATGAAAAACAAGTGAGTGAGTGTAATATACTAGTATATGTATTCTCATGCATTAGAATTCAAAGCAAAATGAACATATATAATATACACTAACCTTGTTTTGGCTTGACAAGTAACTTTCTCCCCACCCCCCATTAGGAAGTTGCTTTGACAACAAAAATTGACAAGCTTTTCGCAAGTGAAGACTATTACTGTAGTTCTTTCCACAAGCTGTTAGTCCCTCTACAGCAAACCAGGTACCGTATGTATAGCAGATTCCCCAACACCCGTACCTGTGGTGTATTAGTAGTGTAATTATGAACCATTTTGTTTTTTTTTTTGGTAGAAATGAACCTTTATCTTTTACTGAACCAACCATAACTTATGTTTAACACACAATAGATTATTAAGCATATATAAGATAGAATACCAGGAGCCATCAGGATTTTGTGTGTTTTCAATGTAACAGATTGTTTTGGCAAGGCAGTTATGTATTTCCTTTGTTCTATGGTTCGGGTATAGCTTTGTGAAGAGAGAAAGGGCTTGCATTGCAGAACCAGTGCACTCAACATACCTATTAGTTTCACAACAAGGAAGACATGTATGAAGTAAGTAAGAAATTTATATATTGATCAATGAGTGTTTATGATTGATGCTGCTATATATATCTTACTCCCTCTCAATCAAGGTGTCTTCAAAGAATTCAGTTGGGTTGAACTTCTGCAGCAGACATGCGTGCATATAAGTTAGTTGTTGTTTATTTATTACATATAAAAGTTAGTAGCTATTACCTCTAACCAACTGTAGGCATTTTGAGGCTCCCAAGCAGAGAACCCACCATTACTGCTCTGTAGAGAGAGGATGAGATTAACAGCATCATAGAATCGCTCTGTTTCCAATTTTTCACCAACGAGATGACTTGGCATTCCTGACAATAGGAGTGCGGCCTGCATGTGTTTTGTGTGTGTATGAATATCATGTCATGCATATTTAGAAAAACCAAATGAAAGTAGCTAACGTATATAATATATATAGAGAACCTTGAGTCCTTCTGCCGTACAGTCAGAGACTTGCCAACCTTGATCATGCATTGAGAATGTCCACGCTCCTTTGCATATGTGTCTGTACATTGCTCTGAACTCTCCAGATGGGTTTTCAACTACCTGAGAGGCCTTCAGGAAGTCATGTGCTTTCCGAAGCGTAGGACCATACTCTTCACTCACGTTACAAGCAAGTATTGCTTGTATAGCAAATGCTGCATCCCACATTTGACTCCCAAAGCTCTGCATCCATTATTCATTCATTCATTCATATTAAAAAATTCAATGTTGCATCATGTCTTAATTGGTTGGTTGAGTAAAAAATACAATACTAACTTGGATTTTCAAGCCATCTTCTGCGAGCCAGAAGTAATCAGGAATTCTGGCTAAATGAAGTTTGTAGGCCTCAGAGTTGGGGTCTTCAACCCAACGTGCTATCAAACATAATACCTTCTCTACATTTCCAATGCAAAGGTATCTACTGTTCTCATCCTCGTAACGCACATGATTAATTGCGATTTCTAATGCCTTCTGTCTAAGTTTGGAAAAAGGCCAGCAGTTCAGAAAACGCTCTCCCACATGATAAAGAAATCCCCATAACATATCTTGAATCATAGGATGCGGGTAGTATAGATCCTCCTGAAATTACATGCCATTGTCAGTTTCATATATTCACACACAAACACAAACGCATAATTAAGGACCTTAGCAATAGTGTTCCTGGCATTATTCCAGTTGATTTTATCATAAGGCTGGTTGTACATTTCTTCTCTCAGTGATCTGATTAGGCCAGTGATAGGGCCCACAAACTTCTTCCCATATAAATATGACATGGGTATGTAACATAAACGACAGTAGCACATCATTTTGCCTGCATGCATGCATATTTAATAAGTTGGCAAAGGCATTACAGAAAGAAAAGAATATGGTTTGCATAAACGAATGAACTGAGACATGCACCTGGATGAATAGGGGTGAATTTTGGTAGAAACAAGAACTCTGGTGGAAGCGGATTGCAACCTCGCCACTCATAAACTCCAAGTACCTATATATATATAAATAAAGTGTGTGATTGCTTATATATAAACTATGAATGAATGAATGAATGAATGAATGAATTTACCGTGACCCAGAACTTTCCCCACGATGGAATAGCCACTAAACCACCGTGGTCGAGGATCCATTTTCTGCATTTGTCCATTGCCTTGTCTTCACCATGTTCAGGCCCTTCTCCAAGTAGCCTCAATGCAATATAGCTTAATGCAGATCCAAACATTGTGCTATCACCCTCTATATGGAATCCCCACCCACCATCTTTGTTCTGTCACCTCATCACATATACACTTTGTTATTACTCAATCAGAGACTATTGTTTTTTACTTGTCGTCGATTATGATTCCTATTTATAAAAAAACTATGAAACACAGTTCTTTACTTGTCTGATTTTCAAATTTTATTTTGAATAGCAACTCTCCACTGCCATTTTGAAGACCTAAGAAATAATCATGCTCTCATGATTAATGAAAAATAAATAATTTGTTAGGTGCATCGTAATCAGAATTTTAAATTTCATTTATTAGTTGAATGAGATCTAATCTATGAATGAGTTTGATTATATTTTATATTTAACACTACTAAATTTTTAACTTTTATTTTTTTGATCGATTTTGATATCACGTTTTTTGTTATGATTTTAATTAAAATTTTAATTTTAATTATAGAAATAATTTATTTAATTACTGGAGTCAAAATGAAATAAATAAATAAATGTATCAAAACTTTTAATTTAGTTAACATTAATAGATATTACAGTAATGTTCGCGTGGATAAATTAAAGAAAATTATTAATCAAAATATTTATAGTACGATACACATATTTTTTTTATAATACAGTAGAATTTTTTAAATTTAAATATTTATTTTATATTATAGTATATCCACATATAGTTAATTAGCTCGGCAGCAGCAAAGCTAATTGATCATGACCATCAACGGATTTTTAGACTCCATATTTAAAATGAAAAAAGTTAAGGCATTGAAAACATAAGTCTCCTTTGTTATATAACGTTAATTCAGTACATCCTTAATTAACGTTGGACTAACAATTAACACTTAAAATTCTAACGATGTTCCATATAAGTGTGAGTGAGTAACTTAAATTCCAACAATATATTCGTATTTCGAATAAAAGTAAAAGAGCAAAGAGCGATAGACAGTTATATATATATATATATACCTGATGATTATACAAATACCGAATAATTTCCTTTTTATGTTGAGGTCCTAAAACCTCGTCAAGGGATCCTGTAATATAGAGGACCATTACCTGCATGTTTAGTAATATGTAATAAATATGAGTATTGGTGATGAAAATAACTAGTAGTAAGTATAAAAAGAAAATATAAAATTGGATCCCACTCACCAATGGTTGAACGAAAAACAAAGGACCAGCAGATTCGGCAGGCCAATGGCCATCATGGGCCTGAATTGAAGAATAGAAACAAATACTCCTTCTAATTCTATTAATCAATGCTTCATCTTTGTCTCTCATTGGAACTTTAATGGACCCACATTCACATTGCTTCTTCTCTTTTCTCAGCTGCATTCTCATTAACAGGTCACTACTTTGTTTCTTCCAAAACCGGTTATTGCTGAATTCATTGCGAATCCTTTCTATCTCAGCATGTTCTTCTGGAGTTCCTGCATTTGGATCGAATTCCCAATGTTGACGCCCAATGAAATTGTTCACAGATATCAACCCTGCTCCTCCTTCTGCTATCTTCAACTTCCACATATTTTCTTTTCTCTTCTCTACGTGCTTGCTTGCTACACACAATATTTTTCTAATAAAGTACTCACACCTCTTAGCAACAATCCATGCCAGGAAGGTGCTAACAGATGACAAATATTATAATTAATTAAAGTATACAATTAAAAGTTAATGGAAACTCTCCTCCCCGTCACTTTCACTACTTGCTTCTTTTGGAAGAAATAAACTAATCGAAGAAACTTCTTATGCTTCTATATTTATATCAACAAAAGTTATATATAAGCCCACTTTTTTTCCTCAAATTTTTTAATTGTCCAATTTTGTTTCTCTAATTTCATGACTAATTTCCAATTGTGTTATTTTCTCTCTCATAATTTCAAATCAATCATTTTAGTCCGTCATATTTATCCTTTATGATTTATATTTTTTTAAAATAAATAGTTGACATTGCATTATTTTATTTAGAAAATAATTATAAAAGAAAAAAAATAGCAAGTCATGTGTATCAAACAATAGTTCAAACTTATTCATCAAAATAATTTTGTCAAGTGAATGATTTTTTTATACATCATCACAATATTACTTTAAATTATGTAACTCTGAGTCTAAATTATTTAAAAAATTTGTGTGATGAGAGTTCGAATTGCACCTAAAGAGATACATTAACGGCTACACTTATTTAATACTCGAATAAATATTTTTGAACCAACAGTTTAATTGAAAAACTATTATCAAATAGATTATATATAGAAATTTTAACATTAATATATAATTATTTTCTATTTGAACAACATAAAAATTAACGACAACATTTTAAATACAAATAATGTTAAAATATTAACGTAACATTTTAAATATAAATAGCGTTAATCTTAATACATATCGATGATATAGTAACTTTTAATTTAACGGTTAATTTTAAAAAAATATCCTTTCTCGCCCTTTCCGTAGACATATATGAATGAGTATTTGCAATTAAATGTTATCCTTTCTTGCGATTATAAAAATCTAAGTACACGTTCATTGGTAAAATAAAGTCATTACGTCAATTGTATATGTGATTCAGTTTGATTGATCCTATACCTCTAACTATCCTAGGTTCTAGGTTAGGTGGAAGTGAAAAGACTAAGGGAGATGCAGATTACAGCATTGCAGATTCAGAGGAGAAAAAAGTATAAGCCTTCTTTTTAGTCGTTGATTGATGATGTATGCAGGGAGAATCCAAGACCAGTAGAAGTAGACCCTGCCGTCGTGGAAATTTTAATTTTCGTAAACAAACTCGTACTATATACCACATTGAGAAATATTAAATTTCAGACAACAACTCACATTCAAATAAAAGTTGTCACTAATAGGTTTACAATTCTCATACATTTGTGTGATGTAACCACGTTACCAAACATACAATCAGTTTAATTAAATCTACTTAAGAGTATATCAACAATTGATTCAATTATTATCCACGCATAATTACATGCTTATAATATTACACTAAATATATATACACATAATGATTTAATAGTATCAATTATATTTGAAATATCTAAAATAGTTATAAAAAAAAATACTAAAGTAGTATATAACATCTCAAGCTAGTAATTCAACAAATAAGCTTTAAAAGTTATATATTTTTGCCATAAAAAATAAAAACTTCTTTATATTTTGTGGTTTGGTTTCAAAAAGAGAATTCAATTATTGGACCAGTTTCAATAAACAAAGTCCAATAGAAATGAGTTTGAACAATCATCAATATTGTAATTTTAAAAAATGAAAACATGCAGTTATTTAATATGTTGACAAATTGTGATTCGTTGTAGTATAAAATAATTTTATACCCACAATATAATTTCTTTAATCACTTTTAATTAATAGTTCAAAATTTACTTTAACTTTAGAATGGAAAGGCATTTTCACACACACATCCTATGAACTTGACAACCAATGAGTTCAGACAAAAAATATTCCAAGGACATAAACCGAAGAATGAGTTATTTCACGAATATTTAAGCTTTGATATTTATTTATGTACCCATTTAAGATAATAGTTGACGGATTTGAGTGACCATTCATTCTATAAATATCCCACATAAAGCACCTTGAACTGTCTAGTAATTGAATTGAATGAAAAGCCAATTAGCATCGTGGCATTTTACATACTACTTATTAGCGAAAAAGAGAGTAGCTGAACTCATTGAACAGATACACTATTACACAAAAATGCTGGACACTGCAATATCAAGAGATGCAAATAAAAATGAGGTTAGGGTGAAAAATTGAAAGTATTCCTTTCAGTAGATAAAGCCAGAGCACACATCCGAATCCACTTGCCCAGACATAAAATTTTCATCTAGTGACGTTTCATTTCCTGAAATATACTCATCACTTTTGGAGATAATCGCGGGAGGAATTTGAACAGCTGCATTATAAAATCAATAATGGGTCATATACGCATGCATTACCAACTACAACGTAATAGCTGTACATAATTTATCTAAATCATTCAACTAAAGCTCAAGCTGTTAGGTAGAGCCCACTTTTTTCTTCAGATTTCTAACGCTACCTAATCGATAAAACCAATAACATTTAGCAATAACTATAGAAAAGAAATTACCCAAAGTTTCACGCACGCATCAATGATGACTGGGACCGTGCAAACAAAAATTGTAATAGCGGACTGATCAACTTCAAGCCCATAGTGCTCGACAATTATCTCTATCAGAGTTTGCCAACCAGATTCAGAATGATACCTGTAGGCAAGATCATGACAAGAACAACCAGGAAAAGATCAATCCTCGATGTTCTATTTTCTAGGAAAATAATCATGCCAACCACCAATGCTGTTATATAAAATTTACCAGCTGTAGAAACTCATATCACAAGGTGATTAATTGTACAATTATGACGGAGAAGGATGAAACTCGTTTTTCAAAAAAATGGAAGACACATCAGAGCAGTTTTTTAGTGTCTAACTCCTCTAAAGATGATGAAGGGGTCTGGGGAAACTTATTGTTGAGCAGTGGCACCATGAGGAAGTTCAAGACTGCCAAGGCAGCAACTAATAATAGAATCATGTTAAACCACTTTCTTCCTTCTGCCTTGAGGACAAGGCGGATCTGTCAGGTGAATAGCATCAATAGGTTCTTGGACCAGGTTAATAATAAGAGAGACATCACAAGGCTCTAATGATTATGGCGGGCCAATACCCAATTTAGGAAGGGAAATGACATATATTCAACACATGGGAGGAGAAGTTGGGTGTGTTTATTCTTAAAATTTGGGTCGGGTCTAATTCAACATGCAAAATATGGGTTGTTCCTAATACTATAATACTTCTTTTGAATGTATGGATACATGGTAAAAGTGCCATCACAAGCAACATCAAGAAAAATTAGACAACAAATTTTATGTAATACACTAATAGATAACAATTACCAAGTTGGGAAAGGAAGTTACCCTAGGAAAATATCTGTGATAAGTATAATTAGAAATGCCTTCCCGGTATCAGAAATATTGTTTATTATTTTATAACCAGTAAATTTGAGCAAAGCTACCTGCACAACAAGAGCAAAGAAACAAAACAAAGGATAATTAATATTTACATTTTAGATGAAAGTATAGAATAAATTATTAGTGAACATTGACAACCAAAATAGGAAAACAACTTGGGAAATATTCAAAAGACAAATGCAACATAACCCAAATCAGCTGCAGTAATAAAGAAGCCTCCTAAAATATAAGAGTGTTGGGCTCCAACCAAAGCACAAATAGTAGCACTAATTGCACATAGTTATAAATATTTACCGTCTTCACTTCTACCATAACATTTTTTTACTTAAAAAAGAGATAAAATAGGTGAACAAAGTTTGAATACTCCCTCCGATCCCAATGAACTCATTTATTCTTTTAACTTTTGAATGTTTTTCCATGTATACCCTTATGAAAAATTGTGAGATATTAAATACACTCACTAATATTAAAAAGGCAAATATTTTAAATGAGGGTAAAAAGTAATTTATATAATAGATACACATCAAAAGTTGTAAGTTTTTCATATAAATGAGACAAAAGTTTCTCTTATAAGTAGGACTGGACGGAGTATTGTTTTTTGGTCAATCAAGCACAAAAGCTCTTAACAGTGTACATAGGCTAGAACCTATTCTAATTAAGGAATTACAAGGAAATAGTATCTAACAAAATCTGTACAAATCAAATATATCCTACCTATAGGAAACTACGGAGCCAAATTTGTATGATAACAAATCGAGTCAAATCCTGCTAATTATGAAAATTATGCCACACAACTCTTAGGGAGTTTGACCTATAGTTTTCCTCAGGCTCCATCTACCACTAACAGTATATCATTAGCATTAGTTCAATCAAGAAGGTCTAAAAAAAAGAATTGACCTTAGAGGGAGATTTGAACTTCTGATATTTGGGTTTACTTTTCTTTTTACAAAAATTGTGGTCCTAGGCCTAGGTGAGAAATGCAAATACCAATCTCTTAATTGTCAAGTCATACAATATTTCCTGTTAGAACATAAGAAAGTATCTTGGAATTTCTTAATATTATGTTAGAGTATCGTAGTTTATCTCGTAAGTCTAGTTTCTATATTACTTACTAATTATAAGATTAAGATATTCTAAGATACGTTCTTATATTCTAACAGTTCCAAACAGAATGGGTATTGTTGCATTTCTCCTTTTTGGTTTCACTATGTATACATTTCGTTTCATAGTCTTAACAGTAATCCTCAATATCACCAGAAGAGGTCTTAAGAGTATTGTGTCATCAAGTTCAACAAATGAACAAACCATTCCACATACAAAGACCTAGTTGAATCCCTTAATCCAATATGACACTCACAGAGTGCAGCAATGTTTCATCATTCCCCGTGGCACCTGATACACCACAAGTTTCACCAATTCCAATCCATGGCCACTTCACTTAATGAACCAGAATTTTCAGACCAAAGCTCTTGGTCTTTTGCGATACTTTCTTGGAATTGAAGTTGCTCAATCAAAAAAAGGTATTGCCATTTCGCAGAGAAAATATTCTCGACATTTTGGAGGAAACAGGGATGCTTGAATGTAAGCATGTGAATACTCCTATGGACCTGAATGTGAAACTTATACCTAATCTAGGAAAGCCCTATCCAGACCCGGGTCAATATAGAAGATTGGTTGGAAAGTTAAACTATCTCACTATGATCATGCCAGACATTTCCTTTCCAGTTAGGGTCATTAGTCAGTTTCTCAACTCACCATGTGATAGCCATTGGAATGCAATTTTTTGGATCCTAAGATACATCAAAGAATTATCGAGAAAGGGGCTTACTTATATGGACAGAGACCACTCTAATATTCTTGGATCTTCAGATGTAGAATGGGTAGAAGATGCTGGTGATAGAAGATCCACTTCAGGCTATTGTGTTCTCATCAGAAGTAACTTGATCAAGTGGAAAAGCAAGAAACTAGCAGTTGTTGCAAGGAAAAGCATTGAAACTAACTTGTGAACTTGTATGGTTGAGGAATTTGCTGGTGACAACCAATCAGCTTTGCACCTCTCTTCAAATCTAATTTTTCGTGAGAGGACTAAATCATTAGAGAGAAGATTCTCTTGGGCACCATCAAGAATTCCTTAGTTGGCTCTAGTGATCAACTTGTAGACAAACTAAGTCCTTATGGGGTCCTAGGATAGCTTGCATATATAGCAAGCTGGATGCATCTGACATATATGCTCCAGCTTGAGGGGGAGCGTTGGTTAATTTTGTATTTAATATTTGATTTATTTGATAGGATCCTAGATAGCTCATTTTGTTTCGATATTTGCCTCTTGTATATATAGACTTGTATATCTCTTATAATATGATAAATATTCATACTTAAATATAACTAATAACTTTTTTAAGATGTGTCCAAGACCATATACGAAGATGATATGAGACAGACTTTTGATCAACAAACCTAAAAGCATTCCAAATTCCCAAACCAAGAGCCATAAATGATTGTGACCGACAAACCAATCTTGTTCTCTTCTTTTATCTATTATTATACATAACTATATTGTAACTGATACTTCTTTCTCACACAATGTATTATTCTCTTATTAGAAATAAAAAATGTCTCTGTCTAATTATAAAAGATTAATTGTGTCTTGGTTATTCATTATGGCAAACAGTAATATATCGCAAAATAAAAGTGATATTTATGGTAGAGAACATGTCCAACAAAATTGGCAGTGCATTGACACATTTAACAAAAAGAAAAATGTAAACTTACTTTACTCTTATTGAAGTACAAAAGAATAAATAAAGAGACCCCATAAACTGTATCTGACCATATGTTGGCAAATGCTCTGCGATTCTCCAGTCTCCACTCATCTCTCAACTCTAATCTGTCAAAGCAAAAAAAAAAAGGGAAATCAGGCAACAAGTATAAAACAATCGACGATCAACAAGGTTGTCTTAAAAATATAACACTACAGAATAGCATAACAATAAACCAACGACTCCAGGAGTAGATTTATTCTCTTTTTGCACAAAGCCCCTACCAGTTCACAAGGTCTTTTATAACAAACAAAAAATCAATCAGGCTTAATGAAGATTAAAGGATAGTGCCCATTCTTAAGCATGATTGTTGTTGAAGACTTAAAGTTGTAGAGTTTATAATAAGGAAGGAAAAAAGAGAAAGAAAACAAAGACTTTTTATTATGAATATGGTTTGATAAACAAATTATTATAACAAATTAAGAAACATGGAAACTAATACTAACTCTAAGAGATAATTTAAAATGCTCTAAGATAGGAAACTAATCTTAAGAGATAATTTAAGATACTCTAACATAAGAAACTACTGCTATTAGGAAATATTCTAAGATAAGAATAAGATGTTTTTCATATCTTCTGTTGAGTAAAGAGGAAAATAACAGAGCATGAGTGAGACAACATATGATTCACACAGCAAAGCTTTGTTACACTCAAACATATTATCTTATTTGCTATATTTACATAATACTATACAACCATACTACCCAATTCAAATGATCTCTAACATCCTCTAACAATTGCGATTTTGGACTTTCTTACTGAATTCATTCTACCAACAGATATATTATTTAGCAGGGGGGAGGGGGGAGAGAATCATTCAAGATGATCAGGCAAACGAGAGAAGGATTGATCTTACGCTTTATTCCTCAATTCCCACCAAACCTCATTATCAGAGAGAGGTGGAGATTTACCAATCTCTACCTCGAGCTTGAATCGTCCTCTCTCAATTCTCAATTCCTCAATCATTTGAAGTTTTTGATATCTTCTCACATCAAGCAATTGGGCGGCAAGTGGTACAGTCTTCACATATCTAGCAATAACAAAAAAAAGTTGCTTGTCCAATTAGAAGAAAAAAATTAATCCAAGAAATTTAAACAAATACACAAGTAAGAGATCAACAATGAAGAACTTCTACTCAAGAACAAAGAACACAAAAATAGAAATGGTAAAAGTCATAGCTTTGTTTCTAAAATAAAATAAAAACCTAAATGCATATAGAATCATTAAAACTAAGAGGCACTAATACTGGATATTCAGAGTGAATATATTTTTCTCATCTATTGTCATCTTTCCTAGGGCTGTTTGATATGTCTTACTAGACATAGTAAGATAAGCTTATATAATATATATACTACAACTTTGTCAATTGATTGGTGCATGTATCATTTTCAATAATTGTATCCATAAAACCTCTCATATATTAAAGTGATGGGTATCTTAATCCAGCCCTGGGGAGTGGGACTATGTTTGATTGGATTTTGATATGAAAACTCATTAAAAACTTATGTAACAATGCAAAAAACATTAATCTATTATAAGTAACATTTAAGTTTAAAATTGTAAATGCAAACTGATTACAAGAGTTTAATAGTAATTATTTAAATTAATATTTAAAATAATTACTTTTACAATCTAATATCACAAGTAATTAGTATAAGCTTACTCCAGAAGGATGATTCTGTCAAACATGAAATACCAATGATAGGTCACATTACGAAAGGTCCTAGCTTGACTCTGACTGTAATATTATCATTCCTAATTATAAAAAACAATGGTGTCTATCTAGGACTCTACAAGCAAGTGGTGATGAGCTAGGTCCTTGCCCCCATTCAAAACTAAACTAAATTTCTGCACAAGAGAAAGCAGGCTTGTGAAAAGACTTGAAGACCAAAGGAATCTTGCATGAAGGTCTGACTATAAAAAAACATTCCTCAGCCTCCACCTAACATTTTGAGCTATGAGGATAAACATTTCACGAATAGAGATATAAAAATATAAGATCTGAGTAAGAAAGTTGTTTATTTGGAAGAATTAGTTACCTATCTAAAAAAGGCATGAGTACATAGTCATGAACAAGAAAGTCCATTGCCCAAGGTATAATAATCAAGAGTGCCAAGAATTTAGCCTGTAATAACAATTTTGGTAATATTTGATTAGAGAATGTATGTATGTATGAAGAATTAAGCAAGCAAGTAGCACGTGATAGGTATGAATGAGTGCGAAAAAGAAGAATTAAAAGAAATTACCGACCGAGTTGGAGGAAGCATACTGGAAAACACGGTCTTCATAAAGCATGTCATCATCATCTTCCCCTTTTCCAAAAATCAAATGACTGACAGACTGTACAATCCCATTTTCGGAGGAATCATCATCCTCCTTAATTCCACCACCGCGCTCCCAAGAGGAACTGCTGCTAGTGCTATCCTCATCTAAAAGCCAGTCTTCCCATTTCCTATTCTCTTCGTTCCTCTTATCTTCTTGCGCTTCCCTTAATTCTATAATTGCTTCGGCTCTCTGCTTCCATGCCTCAAACTTTTCATCCTCGGACAACTCTTCTACTGACTCAGACTCATACTCTTCTTCCACCTCAACCTCAACCATATCATCTTCCTTCAAACCAAGCCAATTCCCATCCTCCTCCGAAAAAAATTTGTGCCACCAACTGCTTTTCCTTGAATTATTATTATTATTATTATTATTAATATTATTATTATTATTATGCTTTTCCGCTTTTGTGATGAACCCACTGAGCCGTAGCCGAGTTCTTTTTTTCCCCAACTCAACGATTGGGCTCTTCTTGTGTTTAAATAACATGAAATTGTTGCTTAATACAACTGACGAGCTCATCAAGAATACTAAGAACAAACATTTTTCACTTTCCCAACCAAACCCACATTTCCACATTCAAACTTATGCTATTATCCACTCCATGGATTGGAACACAACGCACTCATGGGCATGGCTATTGTTACGCCACGTTCTGACATCAAATGTCCCTTCCCTTTTTATTTTTGGTCATTATTTATTACATCAAATATATATTATTTTTCTCAGAATATATTTCTTTATACAAAAAAAAAATTAGTAAATCAGATTAATCAACTCTAGTTTGAAATTAGAGAGTTAAATCCTAGCATATTTAGCATATTTTTATAGACAAAACTAGTAAAGTTGTATCACATGACACGACTAAGTTCAATGAAACCTAAATAGTGAATACCATCTATAGAGCCATAAAAACATAACACTCTCCTGATTACAAGTTTTGATATAGTCACTAAATGTATATAAATCTTCAACAAAATAAGTCAACTTCTCAATGTAGCTTAAAAAAATATCAACTTTAATTTAATGGGAGAGAGATAAAGGCATCTAAAATTTGGCTACAAAATTTTCTCTTTTATCTATTATAATACATTTAAACTAAAGCGAATGATATAAAGTTTAATGATAGTTAGTTTGGATAATTTGTACATAATTGTCTACATAAAATTTATTAAATATGTAATTTTATCAATAACAATTTGTCTCGTGTATGATAATTATTTTTAAATTTTATTATTGACAACTTGTTCAATGTATGTTAATTCAATCTCATTAAAATTAATTTGTGCATGAATGATTGTTATTTTGAAATTTTGATCAATGACAAGTTATATGATATATATGTATGATAGTTCAATCTCATCAGAATAAATTATCTCGTGTATGATAATTTTTTAAAAAAATTTGTCATTATAATTGATGTATAAAAGCTCAAAGAAATTGAGATTCGAAATTATTTGAACTAACTTGAACGATAGTTTTATTTTATTTCAAATAGGGGTTGATCGGATCTATTTATAGATTTGATTGAATTTGATTATTAGATTAATCGTTCAATAATTACAATTAATCATATTCTGTTGACGATTATTGTAGTAGGAATTCGCATTAAATTAATTGTCGACCGATTAATTAGTTTTATAGTCAAGCAATACTGTATAGAATCATAAAAATGATAACTCTTTGAACCTATGATAAATCCAAACGGAAATTCTCAAGTGAATTGAAGGTGCAAACACGAGAAGGAGGAGTTGAATTGTGTTTGACAAAGTTGATAATTTTTTGCTAATTTGATGAAGGTTGATTTGTTTTTATGAATTACTTAGATAAGAAACAATTGGATTCAGAAGCAGCAAATAATGAAAGCATAAATATTTGGACACATAAATTTATCCTGATTCACCATTAACTTGGCTACATTCAGTCCCCGAAGGTCCCCTCATTCAGAAGGTTTCACATTGACCCTACAAGCCAAGTTTTCTCCTAGCAACCTGACAACCCCAGATTGAAGAATGAACTAAACCGTTATCGGGTTGGATACAAAATTTTAAAACTTTAAGTGTTTGCTTATAACAAAACTGATAATAATAATAATAACTCTCACACTCTAAAAAAAGAACACTCATAAAATATTTGTAATCACAACAATATCTTACTTGTGTATCTTTCCTTAAAAAGAATCTTAATTTCTTAAAAAAAAAAGTGTGATTGTATAGAATATGGGGGTGCTAGAAGCGGCTACAAAATTTACTTGTTAAAAATCGGCCGGCGTGTTTGGCTGCTCAAAGTTTCGGCCCATTGTCTCGTTAATCCGGGTTGGTTAGTAGTCCATCGATACAGTTACATACTACTAGGACATTCATTTTTGTTGGTAAAAAAAAAAAAAGGGGCGATCATTTCTGCCTCGTATATATATATAAAATACATACGGTTTTTATAGCTTACGAAAGAACGAAGGAAAGTACGGTGAAATGGTTCTTGGCAAATTCAGACTTAAATGTCAGTGTCTACCATGGAAGCTCCTACTCGCCACCTCTACTCTTCTGGTAATAATAACTTCTTTGTTTATTATTGATATGAAGCATTAATTCAACCAATAGTTGACTGCTATTATTGTTATTTTCATTCTGGTATTTTCTTTTTTAATTTGTAGCTTTGATTCCCCTAATTTATACTAAAAGTTATTATTAACGGGATGGAAAGGTGAAATGGTGATATGAAGGAGTCATAGTAGAGGAGACTAGGGAGTTCCCTAGGGTTTCCTGTAAGCATTTGAGATTTAAATCCATGTTTTAATTCTTATATTGCCTTTTGATCAGATTAATGGGTGTCTCGGTGATCCATGATCCTTGTTTCCCTGATACATTGAAGCATCTCTTTGCAAACTGCATATATGTTTTAATTAGCTCCAATCCCTATTTTGAAGTTTCACATAGTATATTCTCTGTTTCGTTTAGTTGTAATTCGATTCTTAATCATGTACGTGTCCTGGGTTTTGGGCACCTGCTGTATTCTGTGTAACACCCAACCTGCAACCCACAATACATTGTTGCCCCATATTACGATCTGGCATTAACTTAATATGCTTTGAATAAAAAAAATCGTGTTTTTGTTTTGATATGAGAAATGTGATTCTCATTATTCAATTGTGTAAAGAGTACAAACACTAATCTGAATATATAGACTACGCTGTAAGCGGGCTTGATTAATGGACCTAATACAAAGTATTGCTTATAACTACATGTATGCCTATGGCAATAATTGCATATTTTCAATAAGAAATAAGGCTATCCAATTTATTTCTATATGGTATTTTGACTGTAGTAAACCTTAAACCTTACACGTCAAGTTTTTCCAGTTGTCATTGTAATATCCTTTATCAAGAGGTCACCGATCTAAGTGATATGGTGCTAAAAATGGGAAAGTGAACTATATAAATTAGAAACTGTTATAAAATGATTTAAACTTGCTTAAGCATAAACTCGCATTTATTTTAATTTTAATGATATATGATATATTTCTTCTGGATTTTATGAATTTATTAGTTATGTATTTGTCTCCTATTGGTGCCTTTACTTGTGATATATTACATCCTAGTTAATCCTAGCATTCCCCGACGAAATCCCGTTATCTTGGTGCAATGCAGTGCTTGACCGCGATGACGTGGTCCGCAACACCGTGAAACAAGATCCCGACGAGGTCCCGCTATCCCGGCGTAGTTAATCCCAACGTTTCCCAGCGAGAGCCTGCTATTATTTCTTCCTTCTTTGTTTTGTTGTTTCTACTTTCACACAGGAAGAAGAGAAAGGAGAATATGCTAATCAAAATGCTGCTTATATTTGATTCCTATGTCAGAACATGCATTTGAGTTTTAATATTTAGTTATTTTATTACTCTATTTGTTAAAGTCTTCAATATGCATCTTTATTTCCTTGACTTTTTTTTTTTTGTATTTCAATGTATATTTTGACTAAGAGTAAGGCTTGTGGATTTCTATTGCTAATTATGAATGTTTCAGTGTTTGAGTCATTTGTTAATGTTGCATTAAATATAGGTTTATATAGTATTATTCATATAATTTGTCCAAAATATAACAGTTATCCCACCTATCCCAGAATGCGCTATCCCGCTATCCCACTTTTGGGGTTGGCCGTGACGCACCACTATCTGGAATTAACTACCTAGGATCCTTCTTGATGTTGACTCTTCCATTTTTTTCCTTTGTGATTGCTATGTTTTGCTTTTTTGTAAATTAAGACATTCATTACTTTGATGCTTTTTTTTTCCTCAGTTCTTCACTGCTAGTTCACTTGGATCTCCTGTTGAAGCTCACAAAAGTGGCAGATCATCTGTGTTCTCACTATTTAACCTCAAAGGAAAGAGTCGATTTTGGAGTGAGGATGTTATACATAATGGTATGTGTGCACACCATGTTCATTGGATAGAAAGATCAATTTTTCGTTCTCTAATATGGGTTTCTTTTGATTTTCTTGGTATGTTGGTTGTTCAGATTATGATGAATTGAAGTTTTCAAGCCATGGAAAAGTAAGCGCATTTAATTACACCAATTCAGGTATACATGCATTCTGTCAAAGTTCTTCTCAACTTAACTTTGCTTGTTTGATTATATACTATTTTTGCTTATTCATTTACCTTCCTATAATTTTAAATATTTCTTCCATGTAATAAGTATTTTTCTTCTCCAAAATAAGTTGAAGTTCATGCCATGTAAAATGTTCCTTGCTGTTGGAAGTTAACTTGTGTTGTCAACCTCATTTAATTTGGTGCATCCTCACGTAGAAATTTATAGGAAGCTTAATTAGTTGGAGTTTTCATTGTCATTCGTTGGATACTATGTTACACTTGATAAAAAATAGTATTGATAGGAGTCCAGTGAAAAGAAATGTAAAATTGTTAGAAACAAACAAAGGTGAGGCCTAATTATATTTTTATTGAATGATTTAGAGTAGAGATAAAACATGTAGCTATATGGAGATTTCTCTAAATCAGTAACTATCCTAACTAGTTGGAGTTTTCCCCCCTTATCTTTCTCCCTTAATTCCTTCTTTCCCTCCCTTAATTCCTTACCTGTTTCATATCACTTGGATTGAAATAGTTAATTGATGGAATCAACACAAATGAACTTTATTCATATCAAAGGTTTATTCTCCTATGATTTGTGTTAATTTTGACTGTTCTAGTCATTTGCTTCTATGCTATTCAGTTACTTAGTATCTTTTATTTAGACCATTCAGAACTGTGAATGTTGGTTACATCCATGATTTTTCCCGCAGTATTGTCAAATGAATAAGTAGTTATTTTCCCCTTTCATTGTTTGCAATAATTTTAGCAATACCAGAGCGTGAATTGGCTAAAACTATTGCAGTTCATTTTGAAAATCGTGTACCTATTATTTTCTAATTTATTGTATTTCAGGTAACATTGCGAACTATCTAAAGCTGCAGGAAATTGATTCCATCTACCTTCCTGTTCCCATCAACTTCATTTTTATAGGATTTGAAGGGAAGGGCAACCAAGGTACATAGTTGGGAGACTAACCCATCTTTTCTTTGGTTATTTCGTTTTAAAAGTAGTGTGGATTCCATAGTGCTTTTTATGTCCCACAGAATTCAAGCTTCTTCCTGAAGAAATTGAGCGTTGGTTTACAAAAATTGATCACATCTTTGAACATACACGAATTCGACATGAAGAAGTTCTAACTGCATTATACAAAACAAGTGTAGATAAAATGCAATGGCACCCCGTTCCTGTTGCCAGTCACATAAATTACAAGTAAGACTTATCGGTTAAACCCAGAAATAAAATACAAGTAATTCTTTCATTTTCTTTTAATGTGCTCTTTATTTTCAAAAATAGAGTTTGTCATCATTTTTTTATCACAATCTTTTTGTTACATCTATCTATGTTTCAAAGCAATAGGGGGTTTTCACAGATACATGAGTATGTGGAAAAACCCAGCCTGATTTGGCATCCAATTTGAAGAGTTTACTTCATAAAACCTTTGTACTTAATTGAGGGATGGAAAAGTATGATGGGAGTAAGATGGGTGCCACGTATTTTATAAAACCCCCAGCGTGTGCTAGTTTGCTACCTTCTTTTTGAGAAAAGAAGCAGCAGACCCTTCAATTAGCTTTGTTGGTTGTCTGATGTGCTTGATTCATTTTAAAACCAAACCTTCTCATTTGTCTAATTGTCTCATTGATAGTCAATTTTGATTGTGTGCTTGCCTTTCAGTCTTTACTTTCGGTAGTTTACCTTTTATTTATTTTTTATTAGAAGAATGAAATTTCTTCTTGATCAACCAAAATAAGCAAAATCAGATAATTGACACGCTTCTCTATTTCGTTTTTTGGGCCATCTTGGTTGAAGGATATGATGTCACTTCTCCAAAGTAAATCTGTATAGAATTCTTCTTTGTTTTTTTATTCTTTGAATTTCCTTTTAGTGAGAAAATATGTATTATCATTTCTTACTATGACAGTGAATGTTGTGGTGCAGCTTTTCTGTCCATGCTATCGAAATGGGAGAGAAGGTTACTTCCATATTTGAGCAAGCCATAAAAGTGTTTGGTCGCAAGGATGATCCAATTGGCAGTGGGTAAGTTATGTTTAGATTAGTTATTACTTAATAGAAGAACCGTTTTAAGTTTTCTTTGTACATTTATGCCAATATTTTATTACATTTTTTCTATTCCCTTTATGAAAACTAAAGTGCATAAGCACAGATTCAAAACTTGGTAGGACCTGAAACTGATATAAGGAAATTGATATGTATTTTTTATGAAAATGCACTATGATCAGAGGTGAGAAGACTCTGTTACACCAGGAGCTTTAGGAAAATATAGACTATGACAGTGGTTGGAGCAAAGCTTATTACAAGGAGAAGGAATTTAAAAAATGAAAGGAGAATCCTTCCTCCCATCACCCTATGCCACCTGTCCTTCTGTTATGTTCGCTATTCTGTATACTTCGCTTTTAAGCCTGCTGGTTCCAATCATTTCTTTCTCTCCTCTATGCCTGTCAATTAGCTAGTATACAGAAAATATGAATAACATATAAGTTTAATGATTCAATTAGCAAATTAGAATATGAGAACAAAGTCTTGATTACACCAGACTTACCCTATTTGTCAAGTGACATTCTGCATTCCCATTCTTGTACCCCAACCTAAACCCCCTGTGGAACAAGTACAGCAACCATGCATCAAACTTGATAGTTGACATCTCTAAACAATGCAACCCACCGAGTGTACTGGCAATTTAACTAATCAAACTACTGCAAATGTTGCTCAACATATGAAAATGGACTCCGTCCACTGGCTTAGATGTTTTAGACTTTGACCAAGTGGAAATGGTGTTATGAATAGGGTGTCCAAAGCTTGCAAATAAGTTTCTGTTTCAATGATTCTTTGTGTATTTTTTTCTCTACATGTTTGGAAACATAATGTGGCTTGTTTTGATTTCTCTTCTTTCAAATTCCCATTTGCAGCGATAATGACGGTGGTGATTGGCAAGTAGATGTGCAAATGATAGATGGTCTCTTGGCTAGCCTTGTTGAATACCTTCAACTTGAAAATGCATATAATATTTTTATTTTAAATCCCAAGCGTGATGAGAGGAGGCCTAAATATGGGTATCGGTGAGTATTCTTGTAAAATGTTGTCATTTACTATAAACTACAAGAATGCCATCTTTTTGACATGATAAATATTTGTTGCATAGTAATACTTAGTTTTAGTTGCGATATTATCTTTTTCATTATTGTGATTGCTAATAGCACAATATAGAGGTTAGCAACACAATCTTCCTTGCTGCATTGTGCCCAGTGTTGATGGCGGTTCCTCATGGCGGCGAGCCAAAAATCTGCCATAAACATATGGTGGATGGCGTAACGGCAAATGGCAGAAGCATGGCGGACAGATTAAAACTCTTATTTTTTTATATACGTACACATAAAACAGCAGAGAAAAAACAAAAACACCAATTAAAACACATAATTAAAAACTGGATGTCTATAAACAATTAAAAACAGATTTAAAATGATTTAGAAAACAGAAAAAGAAGTTTAAACAGAAATATAGAAGAAGAAAATAGAAAAAAATGAAGAAAAAAGACGGAACATAATACTAATCAGAATAAGAAAATAGAAAACAGAGCTGGTTGCCGCCCCTCAGCAGAGAAGAGAGAGCAGAGATCTGGGTGGTTGCATTGCAGTTGCATAGGCAGTTGGATGATGATGGTGGTGGTCGCAGCAGCACACGCAGTTGGGTCGCAGTCGCACATGCAGTTGTAGCACACGCAGTTGAGGAAAAGAATAAGGGGTAGAGAGCAGAGAGATTCCAGGATAAAATGGTGGTCACACGGTGGTGGCTGCCGGAGGTGAAGTTAAGTAAACATAGGGTTATCGTGGTAGGAGAAGAGAAGAGAGTTAAGGGAAAAGTAAAAAAAATAAAAATAAAAGTAAGGGCCTCATTTTTACCATTGACCTAAACAGTAAAACGTTTTTGGGTTTTAAAACTCAATTGGGCCTTATTTTTAAACGTTTTGGAGTAGGGCATGAGTCTCAAGGCCTATATTACTTTTCAACACCGACAACACCTATTACATGTTCAACTGTTGATTACTCTGTCTATTGTATGACTAGATATGCAGCTAATTACTCTGTCTTCTTCTTGCATTCTTCATTGCCCACTTGCATCTACCTGCTTATCTATGTTGATGACATCATCATCACATGTAACGACCAAGTTGCCATTCATTAGCTCAAACAAATTTGTCTAAACTTTTAGACTAAAGATTTGGGGCTGCTTAAATTTTTTTTGGAGGTTGAGGTTGCTCAGTCTAAGACAGGTATATCAATTACTCAACATAAATATGTTCTTGATGTACTTGAAGAATCATGCATGTTTGATTGTCGCCTGCATGATACTCCTATGGATTGTAATGTCAAGCTCCTACCAAGTTAGGAGGAGCCATTGCAAGACCCTGGTAAATATCTATGACTTGTTTGCAAACTTAATTACCTTACAGTAACTAGCCTTGATATTACATTTGCTGTAAGTGTAGTCAGTCAATTTCTGAATGCTCCATGTGATAGTCATTGGAATGCTGTGATTCATATTCTTAGGTATATCAAGAATGTACTAGGTAAAGGATTACTTTATGAAGACAAAGTAACACCAAATTGTTGGCTACTTTGCTGCTAATTGGGTAGGGTCACCATCAGATAGGAGATCCACTTTTGGATATTGTGTCCTTATTCGAGGTAATTTGATATCGCTGCGGAGCAAGAAGTAAAACATAGTCAAAAGATTGAGTGCAGAAGCAGAGTATCGTGCTATGGTTGCAATGACTTGTGAACTTACATGGCTAAAACAATTACTCAAGCAACTCAAGTTAGGAGATGTCAAGGCAATAAAACTAATTTGTGATAACGAAGCTGCACTTCATATTGCTTCCAATCCGGTCTTCCGTGAGAGAACAAAGAACATAGAGATCGACTATCACTTTGTAAGAGATAAAGTTCTTTCCTGAGAAATCATAACTAATTTTGTTGGTTCAAATGACCAATTGGCTGACATATTGATTGTCAGTGGAATAAAAGGCGTCGGTAATATGATTCACATGTGGGAAAAAAGTCACCACCGGGTTGATCGTCAGTGGGAATAAAAGGATTGTTTGAGCAAATTGTACCTTGTGCTTGAAACCAAGTTCTCCCTTCTCACAACAACAGATACACTACAGAAGGGGGAATTGAAATATGAGAGGTTGTTGAAAAATCACTAAATGATGTAAAGACCCACAAAAGGTGGCAAAGGGGCGTCTGCGACAACCGACAATGAAATATGGTGGCCTGAAATATGGCGCATGCGGTGTCGGTTGGTGGCAGGTAAAGCACCATCATGCTTGTTGGAGGTTTGCGCGGCAGTGTGTGGTGGTTTTGGACAGTGGATCGCATTGGGAAAGGTGAAAGTGGTGTTGGCATAGTTGTAACAACAAGGATATAACTATGGAAAAATGTTGGTTATGGTATAACTGGAAAAATGAAGTGTGGATAGTGGTGGCACATTGGAAAGAAGACACGCGTTGACAGAGAACAAGGGCGACAATGGTAGTGGTGTGGCCGGTTGCTAGAAAGGCCGCCAGAGTTTACTTCACTAGATCATGTTTCTAGTCTCATTGCTTTCTTGTGAAGACTTCACTTAGTTTTGATTGGGACTTTCTGATGGAAAATTATGCGTAAATTATTATGTTTATTTTATGCTTTCATTCATAAAACTATTTAATACTTAATCCATGGATAAAAATAAAAATATTTTGAAAGTCACGTGAAAGCCATTCATCAATGTGATTTTCTTGATTTCCTCAATTCTCCTCATCTTCATCAATGCCAATCAATTATTTTTTCCTCATTGATAGCCTAAACAACAATCTTCCTGATTAAAACCTCAACTTCTTGCGGCATTGACAAGAAGTTGCTTGAGTCTCAAAATTTCGTCAATAACAATATTTGAGCAGTAGTTGTATTTCATCCTTTGTTCACCACCCTGAACATCAGTCTTATGTTTTCACCCAGTATTATTTCCAGGAATATTCTTCCTTATCCTGCCTCTAGAAACAGAGGCTGCAACTGTGTTGCTTGAGGGCTTTGATCCCTCGATATCAGCCCTATGCATTGTGGGGCAGTGACTCACCGAGAGTATAGGATTCCAATTGCAGAGTAAGTAACAAACACATAACATGGGAACAAAATATTAAAGTGATGAAGGGATTAAATAATTTAAAACGGTGAAAACTAAGGCTATGCTGAGTAACAAACACATAACCTAGGACAATATTTTATTGTCCTTTATGTTGCTTTTCATTTCTCATCAAAGGAAATATGAGATTTTAATTTGTTGTTTCCTTCTCTTCCTATGAGGATTCCTGATCCTACCGCATTCCTATTATCTTCTAATGAAATTTTCTTTCACTAGAATGAAATCAATAAGTTCACCAATTTTAGGTTATCAAAGTGTATATGTCAGTATTTACATTTTATATTTTAGGTTATCAGATATGTTTTATATTGTAAATAGTAAGTATAAAAGATCTGGTCACTCTTTGTAACTGTTTATATTGCTTTCTTCCTTTGATTTTTATTTTATGCTAAATATTTCAGGAGAGGTTTATCCGAGTCTGAAATTAACTTGCTAAAGGAGGTATATGGAACTTTCTGTCTTTTCTCCTTTAAACTTTGTTAAATGTATCCATCCGTGCTGGATCTCTCTTGCTTAGTTGATGGGAATTTTGCATGCAAAAATTCAAATGCTAAATATTTTTCTATTCTTATGTTACCTTAAGTGCCAGAACTAACAGCTTCTGTGTAATGCAGAATAAGACTTTGCAAACGAAGCTTCTTCAGTCAGAAGTGGTTCCTGAAAATACTCTTGGTAAGAAATAATTCTCTGAGAAAAATATATGTTGAAGGATACATGATGCTCAAGATGTAGTTAAAACAATTTATGTAAGGAAATAGAGAATCTTCAGCAATAAGACAAAAAACATCATTTGACCCAAGTAGCTGACTCCATCTAGTGTGAAAAGTTTCACTTGAGAATAGAGTTTTGGTGCTGAATGACTTGAGAGATTAGCTCTTAGCTTGATATTATTTATAGTCAAAACTGTACAAAGAATCCTTTAATCATAGGGCTTAATTTGGGATAAATAAAAACAGAATTGTATACAAGATATAACATATCTTAATAGTAAATAACCAAATCAATGTATATCTCAACACTCCCCTCAAGCTGGAGCATACAATTTGTAGGCATCAAGCTTGTCACATATGTAAGTTATTCTTGGTCCTCAAAGAGCTTTTGTGGAAATGTCTGTTAATTGATCATTAGAACCAACAAATGAAGTAGCAATCTCGCCAGACACAATCTTCTGACGAATAAAATGACAATCAATCTCAATATGCTTAGTTCGCTCATGAAAAATTGGATTAGAGGCAATATGTAAGGCTGCTTGATTATCACAAATGAGACTCATAGTGCCTATTTTACTGAATCACAACTCTCCTAGAATGAGCAATTGCAATTGCAATTCCTTCCTTAGAATGAGCTACCTCAATGCCAATAAAATATTGTAACTTTCCTAAATCGTTGACCTGAAAATGATGGACTAAATGTTATTTAAGTCCCGCAATTTCATCATGATCATCGCCTGTAATGACTATATCATCAACATAGACAACCAAATAAATACATTTGTGAGAGAAACATTTTTAAAACATAGTGGGCCAGCTTCACTTCGAATCATGCCATGTTGTTGAAAAACACTACTAAATCTCCCAAACCATGCTCAAGAGGATTGTTTGAGACTATAAATGGCTTTGTGAAGTCGACAGACATACCAACGACATTCCCCTTGAGCAACGAAACCAGGTGGTTGCTCCAAATATACTTCTTCTTCTAGGTCACCATGAAGAAATGCTTTCTTATGACTAATTGATACAATGGCCAATGTCGCATGGCAGCCATAGAAAGTAAAGACAAACATAAGCCATGTCACAAGCGAGAAATTATCACTGTAATCTAGACCAAAAAATCTAAGTATAACCTTTAGCTACCAAGCGAGCTTTCAGGCGATAATACTTCCGTCTGGACCAACCTTGACAGTGTAAAACCAATGACGTCCAACAATAGATTTTCCCGTAGGAGAAGGCACAAGAGTCCATGTTTGGTTAGATTTTAAGGCTGCCATCTCATCAATCATATCTTGTCGCCAACCTCAATAAGAAAGAGCTTCATGTGGGGATTTAGGAATAATGATGGAAGAAATAGTTGAGACAAAGGTATAATGTGAAGGTGTAAGCAGTGATAACTGAGGTAATTAAAAATGGGATAAGGATTACGAGTGGAACATGTAACCTTACGTAGTTCAACAGGAAGGTCATTTGATAAGGCATGCGAATCCAAAGTAGAAAGAGACACCGGGACATTGGATGGATCACTTGGACCTCTTACTTTGGATTTGTAGAGGATGATGGATCTGATTGGTCAATGACAGGTGTGGATGGAATCTCCAGAATGACAGGTGTGGTCCCCCAAACTTTAAAGGAACATTTGCATGGATAAACAAAATGCGTGCTGTTTCAATTATATGACGATGCTTATGTTCAACAAAACCATTTTGTTGTGGGGTATGGGGACATGATGGCTGATGTATTATTCCATTCTTGGTCATAAAAGAATTAAAAGATGTTGGGAAATACTCTTTTGCATTATCACTGTGCAAAATGCGAATGGAGCAACCAAATTGATTTTGAATTTCATTAAAGAAATTTTGAAATACACCTAATAATTTTGATCTATCCTCAAATAGGTAGATCCACGCACATCTAAAAAACTCATCCATAAAAGTGACAAAATATCTATGTCTTGCAATTGAGGTGACTTGACTTGGTCACCATACTTCAGAATGAACGACATCAAAAATAAAACAGATTTGTGACTTCGTATTGCTAGGGAAGGAAGTCAGAACATGTTTCCTAAGTTGACATGATTCACAATCCAAAGACTGTAATTGAGACAAGTGACGGGCCATAACTTTGAACTTTTTGAGACTTGGATGACATAACTGACGATGAAGAAGACTTGGAGACTCTTTAGTAGAAGTGGAAACAATGGTAGATGAAAACTGAAGACATTACAGTCCTTGTGACTCATAGCTTGTACCAATCATCTGCTTCGTACTCCAGTCCTGTATAACAAAAGAAATAGGAGTGAAAGTCATAGAACAATTTAGACTTTGAGTCAGACGACTAACAAATACTAAATTAAACGGACAATTGGAAGAAAGAAAACATAATTAAGAGATACAAATGGAAGAGAAGTGGCTTGGCCACTGCCACTAGCTCTAGCTTTTGATATGCCTGCAACAGTAATGTGATGTGGGGTTTTAGGTTGGGAAATTTTCGATAAAAGAGATGTATTACCGACCACATGATCGGAAGCTCAAGAGTCCAAAATCCAAGGACCAACAAACGAGGATTGAGAGAAACAAACGATAGAATTACTCGTACGAGCAATGGTTGCCGAACATGAAGTCTGCGAAGCCTTAAACTGTAGGTATGCCTTGTACTCCTCATCAGATACCATGTCTTGTTTAGTGTTTCTCAATTCTGAGATTTTTACCTTATCATTAGACTGGGTCCACATTTACTGGTTTTTCAAGGAAGCCAATAAGGGAATAACACTTGTCTTCGATATGACCAAATGGCTTACGATGAGTGCATTGAGGATGACCTCCACCACAACCACCTCAACCACCCCACGACCAGCAAAATTCGAAACAAAAGCAGAAGACTCCAAGCTGGTTTAAGATCCATTTCCATCCACATTAGGAAGGCGTTTGATGTGTCTGATGAGATCCTCCGTCGAAGGAATCTCTGAAGCAGAAAAATTGTTGCTTCGAACCGACTACTTTTGATGAAGGCCATAGATTATGCAAACATTATCTAATTTCTCAAGCATCTTGGCGTCCTTGAGCCCACAAGGAGCTTGAACTCGTTTATAACGGACTAAGCTTTATTAGCATAAGTCATGATGTTGTCTTCTGTCGTCTGAAGGGTGGCTAAATTATGAATAACACTTTCAAGATCTAGATAACATTAGAATAGACATTCTTAGCTTTTTGCCAAATATCATGACAAGTGGTGTATGAGCGATAATGGACTGGCGAAGAGGGCTCAGTGGTTTTCCACAAAGGAGAGACTAATTGACAGTCTGCTTGTTCCCAATCTTCACGCAGACCTACATCAATTGTTGAGGAATCCTTAGTGAGGTGATCTTAGAGCCTTTGACTAAAAAACCACATGTTGACAGCAACAGACCAATTTAAGCAATGATCACCATTGGGTTTCTCCGACGTTATAGAGGGATTACCAGAGAAAACATAGGACACAAGACTATTACCTGATGATTCAGCTTTGTTGTTGTCCTTCTGTGACACCCCTGAAATTGAACTCATCATGACAACACTTGGAGAATACGAAGGAACATAGCAGAAAAGCATATTCAGAACACTGTTCACAACGCACCAGAATGATGAACAGCACCAAATCACTTTAGAAAGTGGGGACCACTAACGGAACAAGGTCAGAATAGACTGTACAGAGGTCGGCGAGCAGCATGAGACATACGGCGCGGTGAATGGAGAACAAAACGGTGTCACGTGGCGCCTGCGAGACTGACAGTAGAGTTAATGCACGTGGAGAAGCAGAAGACGATGGCTCTCCGGGAACTGGCCAATCTGATATGGTGAGTCTGATGGTGAGGTTACTGTAATGAGTACAGCTGTCAGTTTTGGACGGTTGGCGTGACAGTTATGTGATTGACTGCGATGGCTAGGGTTTTTGAGATTTTGATAGGCCCACTGATCGTGAGCTCTGATACCAACCTGAGAATAGAATTTTGGTACTGAATGACTTGAGAGATTAGCTCTCAGCTTGATATTATTTTTAGTCAAAATTGTACAATGAATCCCTTATTCATAAGGCTAAATCTGGGGTTAATGAAAACAAAATCGTATACCAGATATAACATATCTTAATAATAAATTACCAAATCAATGTATATCTCAACAACTTCCATAGTTAGATTTTAGAAATTCTTGTTCATTTCTTCTCTCTTTTACTTGGGACCCATTAGGAAATATCTAGTAATATGTTGATATTATTATATTAGAGTATCTTAAATTATCTCCTAAGATTAGTTTCTATATTATTTAGTTATTATCATTTTTTTTCCAGATGTCCCTATTTATTGTATCCCAATAAGCAGGGGTTAGTGTTGGTCTTTAGTATCAAGTTGGTGTCAAATTATTATTAATAATATTACACCATTGTCATTATTCAAATTCATTATTTGTCTTTTCCTTGTTTTATCTTAAATCCATAACTTCAACATGGTATCAGAGCAGTACCATCCTCTTTGACCTGTTTCATTACTATTCTCCCGTTGAGTTTAACTAATTATGAAGAAACTCTACTAATTTGTCAGCCACATAAAAAATATTTTGCCATTCTTCTTTCCTTTGTTTTGTTCTTTTCTGGCGCTTCCAATTATTGGGGATCGCTGCTCGACATTTTCTGTATTTTCCAGCGCCCTGTTTTGTTGAAAATACCACCAATAGGTTTGCTGCTTTTGGATTTATTTGCTGCCAAAGTTTTAGCTACAAAGACCCAGCCACACACACCCACACCCACACCCTCATGCTTTGTTTCCGTTGGTTACATTTTTCAAGTTTCAACAATGTCATAGCTGCGTGTGGTGCCGCTTCTATCCATGTCTCAGGCCACCAGAACTGGAGCTGAGATCACCTGGACCATGACGATCATGTTTCCATCTTGCTTTGTCGATTTGAGATGCGGGCACCGACCTTTTTGGCTTCAACAACCAATTTTGGTGCTATTTTCTCTCTCTTCTTAGGTGATCCATGGCTGCTCTGCTCGCCGTTTACACTATTCATATAAACTCCGACAGTAATCTGGTTGTGTTTGCGATTTTGTTGTTGTCTTCACCATGGTTGTTAGGTGCGCGCAACAGATCGTGAGATCGCACGATCTCACGCGACATCCGTCGTTCACTGTGGCAGTGTTGTGCTAAAATCGCTTGAAGAGGCGGCACAACTGGCGCGAGTAGGAAGATCGTAAATAGTAGGAATAGCGCTCTTCTCGTGCGCCGGTGTTGAAGGTCGCAAAGCCTCATTTGATTTGAGTACGACGCCGTCGGCTGTTCTATTGTTGCAGTTGTGTTAATGGGTCGGGCAGCTTCGCATTAAAAAAGCCTAACATGTTATGACCATTGTAGTTTTGCTTACTCTATTTTTTTTGTACTAATCGTTTTGCTTACTCCTTTTTTTTATTCATGTCGTTTTCCTTATTCTATTCAATAGCTGGGTTTCGTTTTTGGTTTTGTATAATTAATTAATAATAATAATTGCTATTGTGATTTAAAACTTGTGTTTTTGACTGAAGAAACTTGTGATTTATTATTAAATTAATGAAATTTTTATGCTAAAGTTATTTTTTTTTTTAATTATGATATAATTGTCTTTTTGTGGGATCTTACTATCCGAGTTGCGATCCTCTGATTCACGATCTCTACCTAAACGATCTTAGGTGGGATCTCGAGTTTGACAGCCATGGTCGTCACACGTCTGGCTTTCTTACTATTGCTATCTCTGTTGCTGTCTTCAACATGGTGGTTTTGCGTCTTGGTTTATGTGTGACCCTCCAATGATGGTTCTTATTTTGCTCGTTCTTGTTTTTTGGTTTCCCTTGTTGCATAATTTTCAGGCATCTCTTTGGTATTTGTTTAGCACTGTTTGGTTGCATAGCCATTATTTCTAGGCTTCAATGTATTGTTCCGATTTAAGTTCAAAGTCATGACGCCACAGACACCACCATAAGTTTTAGTTCTTGTAGGACATCAACTGCTGGTCCAATATTGATTTGGTTTTGTTTGAAGCTGGGACACCTTGTAGTTGAGGCTTTAGTTGTGGTTAGCAGTGGCTCAATATTGCCGTAGTTTGGTTTGGAGTTGTTAGACCTTTATTTAGGACTTCAGCTGCGGCAAGCGCTGGTGCAATATGTTTGGTTTGAAGATGTGACACATTTCGGTTGGGATTCTAGCTGCAATTAGCAATAGCCCAATGTTGTTTTTGTTTGGTTTGAAATTGTAACATTTTCCAGTTCAGACTTTTCTGTTGGCACTGGCTTATTATCGCTTCAGTTTGGGTACTTGTTGTTCGTGAGTGATTAATTTAGTTGATTGTTCGGTGGTTTGTTTTTTTCGTACAATCCTTATTGGCTGATTGCTCTGGTCTTCTCCGTTGATTTATGTCAAATTATGTCAAATGTTATATGTCAAATCCGAGATATCTTTTTGAGTCTGATTATGTCAAATGCTATATTTTCTCTTTTAAGCGGTATATTTGTAACAAAATTAAAGTTTAATTATGTCAAATACTACATCTGGTCCTTTTTATAAGAGACAATTGGGTTATAATTTGGTTAATCAAATACATCAACTTTTGTTGACCAAAATATAACTCAATTGTCTCTTATAAAAGAGACCGGAGGGAGTATTATATTTTTAACAACCTTAAAGCTTAGTCAGCTTTAGCTCGAGGGAGTGTTGGAATATAAAGAGATTTCTAATCATAGAGTATCTTATATTATCTGAAGATTAGTTTTCATATTAATTTGATATATCATGATTTCGTTCTTGATTTTCCTATTTATTTAGGAATAGATACAAGTCTTGTATCCATATAAATAGGGATTAATGTTTGGTCTTTAGTATCAAGTTCGTGGTGCAAATTTTTATCAATGGTATTACACCATTGTCATTATTGTTAGTCCTTATAATTTGTCATCTCCTTCCTTTATCTAAAACCCATAACTTCAACAGGACACTCATTTAATACTTATAAATTTTTGGCAGCTCTTACAAAGATTCAGCGACCATTATATGAAAAGCATCCAATGATGAAGTTTGCATGGACAAGAACAGAGGACACTGATATCGTAAGTATTTTTTAATCCAATTAGTGAATCATATTTCTTTCTTGCTTCCCCCCCCTATCCCATGTTTACGATTGAAATGTAATTATCAAAACATTTGTGGTTAAAAAAGTCGTTGAACATCAATCTGGGATAACAAAGTTTGACAACTTTTCAAATGGGTAATGCAGTTCACACATGTGATTAATGAAGTGTTAGATTTGGTTAATTGATATATTTAATGTCACAACTTATTAAATTTCTAATGAACTTTATTACAACAAATATAAACGTGGTTAACGTTGATTTTCAAGTGTTCAAATATGCAAGGAGTTGGTTCTCTCTCAAGTTTAGGGATAATATTTCTCAAGCTGTTTTTGGCGCACCTATAAATTGCAGGTGGAATGGTATAACATTTGGCTTGACACACTAGATAATTTTGGGAGGTTGCAACAAGGGAGAGAGATAGCTCAAACCATTGAGGTCAAAGCTTTACAGGTATATATTCATCAGAAAAGCCTCTAGATTTCTTTAAAAATGTAAGCAAATTTAAGGATATTAACCCCACATTTCTTTACTGTAAATTTATTTTTTGTATTTCAAGTTGCTAAAAGGGAAGGATCAAGATCTTAAGCTTCTTTTGGAAAGGGTATTAAAATCTGGGGATTATGGTGGGTTACAAGCAGAATGTCTCACAGACACGTGGATTGGAAAGGACAGGTTCAATTTATCTTACAAGGCATATGCAAAGACATATACTTCTTTCCACTTACATTCATTCATGTTTTGTAGCAGATGGGCTTTCATTGATTTAAGTGCTGGTCCTTTTTCATGGGGACCTGCTGTTGGTGGAGAAGGTGTGCGCACAGAAGCAAGCTTACCAAATGTGGAAAGGACAATTGGTGCAACCTCAGGTAGTAATGATGTGCTTGATTTTGGATACGTTTTGATATACAACAATATTAATATTTTTTACAACCATAGATACTAAAATGGCAAAGTATTCGGCTTTATATCCATCTATAGAAAGGAAAATGATTTGAAAAAAGGTGAAGTGGAAATTCTGAGTGTATTTCTATATTATAAAATTACATAAACTGTATATTTATATATATGAAATATGCATCTCGTGTTCTGACCTAAGTGCTGACAGCTTGTTAAGTGCTCTACAGAGTCTACATAAGCACTGGTTAGTTACTGTTAGAATTAGTCACATGTAAAATATGCTCTTGTGCTCTTTTGTAGTTAGTTGCTAATGAGATTGGAATTAGCAATTACATTAACTTGTATTTATTGTAAATACATTATAAATACTACCTTGTGTAGTCTAATTAGACACAGAGAAATTACATATTAGTTAATGGTATCGGTAGTGGTTTGACCTTTAGGATGCTGTGCATTTTTTTTCTCACTGTTTGATGCCCTTTTTCCATCACAAACAGCTGTGCTTTATCATCTGTCACTGTTTCGGCAACACCCACAGCCAACCACCAACTGCCAGGAATACTCCGCCAAGCACGACAGTCCTTTTCCCACCTTCATCCACCTCCAAGCACTCCCTATTGCTTGTTCAGCTGCAGAGTCTCCACATAATGTTGATCAACGTTTAGGATAGCCTTCAAAAGTTGCATCTTATGGTTCTGAGTCTTTCAAAAGTATCTACCTTAGAGTGAGTTATGTCACTTCGGAAAACATACCAATAGTTCCTTTTTTGACAGAGAGTTCCTTAAGTCTTCTTCTGTTCTTAAGAGTCATGTCAAGTATCCTAATATAGACCTTCCTATTGCAATTAGAAAACCTGTTAGATCATGCACTAAATATTCTTTGTCTAATTATGTGTCATACTCAAAATTGTCTTCTTCATTTGCTGCATTTACCTCTAAGTTGTCTGCTGTAGAAATTCCAAAAAATATACAGGAGGCTTTAAAAATTCCGATGTAGAAGGAAGCTGTTCTTGAGGTGATGAGAGCTCTTGAGAAGAATCAAACTTGAAGAGTCATGACGTTACCTACAGAAAAGAATATTGTTGGCTGTAAATGGGTATTTACTGTGAAATATAATTCTGATAACACAGTTGAAAGATACAAGGCACGCTTGGTTGCTAAAGGGTTTACTCAGACATATGACATTGATTATTCATAGACTTTTGCTCCCGTTGCCAAATTAAACACTATTAGAGTTCTCTTGTCTTTGGCAGTGAATTTAGATTGGTTTTTTAACCAACTTGATGTAAAGAATGTTTTTTTGAATGGTGATTTGGTGGAGGAAGTATCCATGGATAATCCACCTGGCTTTGAAGATAAATTTGGTTCAAATGTGTGTTAGAATATTAGAAAATATCTTATAATATCTTTTATATTATATTAGAGTATCTTGAGTTATTTCCTAGGATGAATTTATAATCATAGAGATATCTTAAAATATCTCTCATTATTATTATGATTGATTCCTGATTTATGGTTAAGTCTATATTTCTCTATAAATAGAGTTTAATATTGAGTCTTTTGTAATCAAGTTATCATTAAGCTATTATCAATAATATTCAAACCCTTATTATTTTCTCTCTTCATTTTTTCTAAAATTCCACAACTTCAACATGGTATCTAGAGTCTATTTCGATCCTCCTTGAACGATCCTGCCTCTATTCCGCTGCTGAGTTTCCAACAGTTAGGAAATATAATCACAGTTTCTCGCTACTGCCGCCGTTGCCACTATTTCCGGCGAATTTTCATGCGAACAACGTCGTCATCTCCAGATCAGGTCATGCCCGAAAGTGCGTCGCCAAAAGCCATCACATGCGCTCTCACGCGCTGCTAATCTCTCGTGCGAGTAGATCTCACGCACCGCCATCTCCACAGCGTGTGACGACGCGTTTTGACACCTCCCGGTTTTCGAATCTGCCCTTGTATTCTAGTTTTAGGCTACGCTTACACCTACTAACTTTAAGATCCGCCGTCTATTGCTGCCTTCCATTTGCTTTTACTGCTGGAAAATTTTTCCAGCAAGTTTTCCGACACAACCACTTCCATTGTGTGCGGAATCTCCCAATCTACGCAACCCAGATTTTTTATGCCAAAAGTTGCTCCATGCGCGCTCATGTGCCTTCAAGTTCCTCCGTGTTCAATCCACACGCTGCCGCCTACAGCCTCGAGCTTAGGCGCGTTTGTCCCCCTTCCGGCACAATGTTTCAGTCGTCTAGATGGGGTTTTCTTTCCTGTTTCTAGATCTGCCCTAACTTTTCAATTTTGATCAACGAAAAATATGCGTTCTTGTTCAAACAACCGTTATCTCTCCTGTTTTGGACGCATTTTTTCACTCCGTTGGTCGATCGTGACTTCGTTTCGTTAGAGTCGCGCTGCTTCTTCTTTGGTGTTTGTCATGCAATTTAGTTGTTACTAATATATTATAACAGTGGCTTCTATTTCCACCGACAATCATTTTGGTGGTGTCCCTTTTCCCACATATGAATCATACTAATGATGACTTCTTCTCCCGTTGATGGTTATTCTGACGATGTCTTTTATTTTCTTGACTCACTTTATTTTGGCAATTTGTCCCAGATGCACTGGCCCCATCTTTGTCCTAGATGTACTGGTCTTGCCTTTCTTTCCCTGAAGCATGCCGCTCTCTCCTTGAAGTATTTTCAAGTTTAAATATTTTGAGTCTCCGATATTATTGATTTCAAGCTTCCAAATGCAGTTTTTTTTAGAAGGACGGACCATGCTTTGTTCAATTGTTTGCCATGAATTTATCTCATGCTGATGATCATTCCGGCTATTTGGCTAGGCTATATTTATAGCAATTCTCTCCGACTTCACCTGCATCCCTGAGTTGCCTTTCCATCCTTTTTATTATTTTGCAGAGCAAAACATTATTTTCTTGTAACTAGCTAAAGCTTAGTAAGTTATAACTTGAGGGGGAGTGTTAGAATATTAGAAAATATCTTATATATCTTTTATATTATATTAGAGTATCTTGAGTTATTTCTTAGGATCAATTTATGATCATAGAGATATGTTAGAATATCTCTCATTATTATTATGATTTATTCGTGATTTATGGTTAAGTCTATGTTTCTCTATAAATAGAGTTTAGTATTGAGTCTTTTGTAATCAAGTTATCATTAAGCTATTATCAATAATATTCAAACCCTTATTATTTTCTCTCATCCGTTTCTCTAAAATCCCACAATTTCAACAACTTGATATAAAGAATACTTTTCTAAATGGTGATTTGGAGGAGGAAGTATACATGGATAATCCACCTGGCTTTGAAGATAAATTTGGTTCAAATGTGTGCAAACTACAAAATTCCGTTTATGGTCTCAAGCAATCCCCGAGGCAAAGATATATGCAGGGACAATTAGACCATACTGTGTTCATGAAGTTCTCTAATGTTGGTAAAATTGCAATTCTAATTGTACATGTAGATGATATTATTCTCATAGGAGATGACATTGTTGAGATGGAAAGATTGAAGAAAAATTTGACAAAAGGATTTGAGATCAAAGATTTAGGCGCGCTTAAATATTCTTAGTATGGAAGTTGGTCGCTCAAAGAAGGGAATTGTTGTTTTTCAAAGAAAATACATCTTAAATCTCTTGGAAGAAACTGAGATGAGTGGGTGTAGACCAGCAAATACTCCTATGGAATTAAATGCTAAACTTTGGGAGAAAGACAGTGTTCCTGTTGAGATTGGAATATACTAGAGGTTAGTTGGCAAACTTATTTATCTAACCCACAGTAGACCTGACATCGCTTTCTCTGAGTATTGTAAGCCAATTCATGCATTCTCCCTATGAAGAACACTTGGAGGCAGTTTATTGGATCTTAAGGTACTTGAAATCCAATACTGGAAACGGTTTGTGCTTCAAGAAAACTAATGACAGAGAAGTCTCTATATTTACAGATGCTGATTGGGCAGGATCAATTACTGATAGAAAATCCACCACTGGATATTGTGCCTATGTTTGAGGAAATTTAGTTACTTGGAGAAGTAAGAAACAAGGGGTTGTTGCTCGAAGCAGTGCAGAAGCTGAAATCAGAGCAATGGCTCAAGGAATCTGTGAATTTTTATGGATTCGTAAACTCTTGGACAAACTGAAAATGAAAGTTGACTCACCCTTAAAATTGTTCTGTCATAGCAAAGCAACATATAGTATAGCTCACAACCGTGTACAACATGATAGAACCAAGCACATTGAGATTGACCGCCATTTCTTAAAAGAAAAAATTGATGTTGGAATTATATGTCTGCCATTTATGACTTCCAATCAGCAAACTGCTGATATCTTGACAAAAAGTTTGCCAAGACCCAATTTTGAGTGACTTATAGCCAAGTTGGGCATTACAGATATCTATGCACCAACTTGAGGGGGGGTGTTGAAGAATCAAGAGAAATTAGATTTGATTCTCTTTTATTTTATATTATTATGTTTATTTTTATTTTATGATTCTCTTTTATTTCTTAAAAGAATCAAGAGAAATTAGATTTGATTTCTTTAATTACTTAATCTAGACCCAGAAACTGCATATGTTTTCTTGTAAATTTGAACCTTATTTATTCAGTTCAACTTGCATAGTTTAATTTGTGTTGTCATTCTTTTTTATGCTATTCTATTCTAATTTTCTTGATGCTGATTCCAGAAATTTCAGAAGAAGAAGCCGAAAACCTACTGCAAGATGCTATTCACGAGAAATTTGCTGTATTTGGTGATGTATGTGTCATTTGTATGATCTTACAATGTATTGCATACTGTATTTTGAGCTTCTAAAAATAAGGTTTCATTCGTATGATCTTAGAATCCTTCCACTGCAGTTGATGCCAAAAATGAAAACAAGAAAGACAATTTTGTGGCTCAAGAGAAATAATTGATGATTAGAAACTATATGCGATAGAAATAAATGTTTGAGAAGATAATTAATTGACTGTACTTCTATGCAGTGTTTTTAGACTTTGATTAAATGGACATGTTAATTAGGATGGTTAGAGAAATTTTGGCTTAAACATGTTTGAGATCCCCACTCACTTTTTCTAGTGGAGTTTGTAGTAAGTCAGCTTTTCAATGTTGCAGAAAGACCACCAGGCCATTGATATTCTTTTGGCTGAGATTGATATATATGAGCTTTTTGCTTTTAAACACTGCAAGGGAAGGAAAGTCAAACTCGCTCTTTGTGAAGGTAATATAATTCAAGGTTATTGTGCTTTCTTTTTTAAATTAAACTTGGATAGTGAGCCTTGGCTCAATGGCAAGGCTGCTTGCTGCCTTGTGACTTAGAGGTCATGGGTTCAAATCCTCAACATAGCCTCTTTGCTTGTGAAGATAAGGCTGTGTACATCTACCGTTTACATACCCCACCTGGTGAAAGTCTTGTGCATTTTTTATTTCAATACAAATTTCCTTGATTTTCTTGGACATAATTACTTTTGTATGTGAGCAAAAAGAACAACTTAATCTACTCAGCAACAGATATGGAGGCCGTACAAATTTGCAAAAGCTTTTCAGAGGGAGATTGCAAAGGTTGCAGTCACACACAGTCGCATAGATAGTGAGAGAGAAAGAGAGTTTCTAGAGAGCTTCAATTGCAAAGAGAGAGAGCTTTCATCAATCATACCCCACCTGGTGAAAGTCTTGTGCATTTTTTATTTCAATACAAATTTCCTTGATTTTCTTGGACATAATTACTTTTGTATGTGAGCATAAAGAACAACTTAATCTACTCAGCAACAGATATGGAGGCCATACAAATTTGCAAAAGCTTTTCAGAGGGAGATTGCAAAGGTTGAAGTCACACACAGTCGCATAGATAGTGAGAGAGAAAGAGAGTTTCTAGAGAGCTTCAATTGCAAAGAGAGAGAGCTTTCGTCAATCGCAAGTAACTGAGGGACAGTAAGGGAAATGAATCTTGTTTTCTCCGAATTGAATCGTGAAATCAGAACCAGAAAACCACCAAGGATCACTCCAACTATCCGATTCACGCTTCAACGATCTTGCATTCGATACAACACGCATGAGGGGGAAAACCGTAAGACAACAATACCAATCTGAATGGCTGTGTAGCGAATGACCCCAAAAATGCAATAATAGGATAGCAAGATAACAACTTTTCCGACATTTCATAATAACAGTTACCAAGAAGTTTAAGCTCAATATCTTAGAGTAACTAAATTGTCCAAACATTAAAGTCAGAGTAGGTTGGATAGGAGTCGGAAAAAATTAAAGAGAAGAGAAGCAAACCAGATAGACGCCAAAGATGGCATGGGAAATTGTTGATTGTAGGGAATGGCTAGTCTCTTGAAAAAAGTGAGAATTTATAAATTGAGAATGAAGCCTCCGTTGCCAACTACAAACAGTTCTGGTGTGTTTTCTACAAAAACCCTTGTATCCTCACACAGAAAGAAAACCTTAATGGCATGTTAGTTTGCACTCACGATGGTGGTGTGGTACACGATTACGATGCTATCACGCCACAATTATTGCCCAAGACAGTGAACCGCGACGCGGCTGATGGCATTGTAGTGGGTAGGGTCGCTTTTCTCCACTACTGTGCGCGATTGATAACCTTGTGGGATTTTCTTATATTGAGTTTCTATATTGAATCTAACTCATTCTTAAGAAACTAGGTGAGAAGTGCCTCTCTTTGTAACATTTTTCAAGTCTTATCTCTTTTCGATGTGAGACTTTGGGTTTGTCCAATATACCCCCTCACGCCTATTGGGCCTAGTGCATGGATAATTTGGTAGGTGGCCCAAATAGATAGACTTCTAATACCATATTAGGTTTTTTAATCTCAGCCTAACTTATCCCTACAAAATCGGCTTGTAAGGTGAGGGGTGTCACTCTCCTTATAAATGAATAAACTCTAATACTATATTAGAGATAAGGTTTGATTTAAAAAACCTAATATCCTACATGTTAAATCAAGATTTTTACACGGTGTTAACAAATGATATGTTTAAGATTGATATGTTTAGAAATATAGTTGCTGTTTGCAGAAACAGAAGATTAATAACAAATTCATATTTTTTTCTTAAAAAAGTAACTTCAACTTTTTACATTCTACAATCCATAAAGAAATATCTCAAACTTTCTATCTTCTTTCTAACTTCAATAAAGACGTAAACACAATTGCAAACATGAACACTTGTTGAAAATACTAATCTTAAGGACAGTAATGTTTTAATACATAGCGCCAACCATTATAGACACTATATGTGTGTGTCTGTAGGTCCTATCCATATTAGTATACTAATTCAAAATATAATTGTGACACATGTTAGACACCAATATGGTAATCATTTGGACATGTCTGTGCTTCCTTGCATATGAGATTTTCTTGTCAAGCCGTTTCCTTTTATTTCTGATTCAGAGTGCCGTTTCATCTTATTTATTTTTTATCTATCAAGTTTTGCAGGTTAGTGCTCCAAAAAGTTTACTATCTATATACTGTATATTTCATAGTTCATACATCCTTAAATATGTCATCATTTCAGAACTTGATGAGAGGATGCGGGATCTGAAAAATGAGCTACAGTCTTTTGAAGGTGAAGAATATGATGAAAGTCACAAGACAAAAGCCATAGAGACATTAAAGAGGATGGAGAGCTGGAATTTATTCAGTGACACACATGAGGTCAGCTAAATGGTCCGTCTGTATTGAGGCTCATTTGTCTTATCTTTTTAATTTTAAACAATCAGTTTCAAGAGGGTTTCGCGTTTTTTTTATTTATAGAAAATAGAATTTGTAAGAAAAACAGATTTCTGATTATTTTGAGAATTTATTATTTGTCGATTTTATTTGTAACCAGAAAGAAAATAGTTCTGCTTTACATCAAGTCTTATTTCTGCACACAATCTTAAAATCACTTTTTTCAAAAGGTTAAACAAACACATCTTTTATATTGTGGATTTTCTCTAATGAATTGCTGCCCACTGTTTTTTGTATATTTAAATTCTTTTCTAGTTCAGTAGTAGTTTGGTTCTTGAGTTTGCCTCAATGCAGGAGTTTGAGAACTACACAGTTGCACGTGATTCTTTTCTTGCACATCTTGGTGCAACACTATGGGGATCTATGAGACATATCGTATCACCTTCAGTTTCTGATGGGGCCTTCCATTATTACGAGAAGATATCCTTTCAGTTGTTTTTCATGACACAGGAGGTAAGATCTAGATTCCATCATATCGAAAGGCTTGCAACAGTAGTATGTTTATATTTTTGCAATATATTTGCAGAAAGTTGGACACATTAAACAGCTTCCTGTGGATATTGATGCTATAAAGGATGGACTTTCCTCATTGATAGTGCCTTCTCAGAAACTGATGTTCAGTCCACACATGTATGCAGTCTTAAGTGTTTTATTCTGCCTTTGCTTTTCCAACCTCTAATTAGACATTTGGTTGGTGAAATTTCTTTTCAGGCACATTGAAAAATGCTTGATTTATCACACTCCCTTCAAATGTGCATTTTTCCTAGTTTTCTACTGATATATCTAAGTTTCAGGTTACCTCTGTCAGATGATCCTGATTTAGCAATGGCTTTCTCTATTGCACGACGAGCAGCTGCTGTGCCTCTGTTACTTGTCAATGGAACATACCGAAAGACAATTCGCACCTATCTTGATTCTTCCATTCTGCAGTATCAGTTGCAAAGGCTGAATAAGCATGGTTCTCTTAAAGGTAAAATTTGTCTGTACCTGAAAACATAAAGATCTCTTCAATTAAAAAAAAAAAGGTAAAATTGAAATGGAATTTTTTTTTTGTCCACATTGATTAGCTTGTGCATGCACCACTTGCAAGTAGTGCATGGATACCTAGAGGGGCAAAATAGTAAAATCAACCTCATCTTTTCCACCCCTCATCAGAGGAGACATGTAGCTTGTCCTGTGAACTGCCTCATCACAGTCCCCCCACATGTGGGTTCAGATCTACTCAGGCCGCTTCTCCCATCACTCGACTAGCCTTCTCTCACCGCAGGGAAGCAACTGCTCCCTGTACCGTTTAATAATTTCACGCGCCGTTTGTCATATTGGACTCTATGGGTCTCTATCACATGATCTTCATGGTCCACTCCATTCTGCTGCAAGCACAGCCCACATCCCCTATACTGGTTCTGGTTCCAAATTGACCAAACAGGGTTCTGATTTACTCTGGGATCCTTCAAAATACAGATCTGTTGTTGGGGCACTGCAGTATGCCATCATCACAAGACCTGAAATCAGTTTTCTGTCAATTTGCGACATCCCCTCTTGAACCTCACTGGGTGGCTGTCAAGAGGATGGTAAAGTATTTAAATGACAGCTCTCACCATGGCCTGCAGTTATTTCCTGCTACTCCCAATCAGCCCTGCACCCTCAAAGTCTACTGTGGTGTTGATTTGGTAGATTATGAATGTTTCTGATTTCCTTTTTTTAATTTTATCTTTGAATTATATATGTGAATGTTTGTCTATATATAAATATATATAGGGGACATATTTAGTGAGAATGAGTATCTTATGTGAGAGTGGGAGGATGTTTTCTCAGATTAAAAGCTTACATTTAAAAAGTTATGTGCCTGCTATCTCTTACTTTCACTTTTGTTTTTGACAAAATCACATACTTTCACTTATATCTGCAAAACTTCCCCGTAGTCAATTGACTGCCACACCACATGTACCGTCTCGTCTTCCCCAAATTCAAAAACTTCACACCAAATAGAGTTCTTCTTTCTGGTGTCAAATTGCAAAGGCACGAAACTTTAGTAGTTGAGTTTAGAAGAGGGAGATGAAGAGAAACTCTATTTCAATCCCTATAGTTCCTTGTACATAATCAACAACCTGTAACTTATAATCATGTTCCTTAACAATCATATAGAGTTTCAGGCTCTAAAATTTATATTTTATTTTTAAACAGTTTTTTTAAAATATCCATAGTCCCAAACTTAAAGGTAAATTTACAAAAAAAGATAAACCCATGATATATATTAAGCGCAAAAAAAATCAGTTTCGGTCCTTTTATAGTTTTGCATCGATTCAAGTTGCAATCAACTGGTAAGTGCAAACAAATTTGTTACAAAGTTCTTGTATAATAAATTTAATCAAATCCAAACACTAGGGTGTGAGACCCTCCATACTAAATCACGCCTCTGGCCAAGGATTCCTACCACTGATATTTAATAGATATTTAATAACCCCCAAAAAAATCTGAAAATGAAAGCAATAATAGGAAAAGAAAACAATTATAAACTTGAGAATTTTACATCTCACATTCTCACATCGAGGGAAAGGCTCCAAGCCTTCAGGCTTCAACATCCACACTCATGTCGCTGTCTCCTTCGTTGACTTGTATCTTGGTAGGTTTGATAGGAAAATTACCGTTTTAGCTTCTCTGTCTGTCTTGCATATTGCATCTGCCCTAAGAAGAAAAGCGTGGTGCATCTGGGAAGACATCTTCGTTGCGTGGTAGAAGAAACAAGAGCAAAGTGGAGAGGAACAAGAGAAAAGGAGAGGCACATGACTTTTTATTTTTGTATTTTCATCGGAGCATCTCATTTTGATCTGATGGCTTATATTGAATCATCTCACTCTCACATAAAACAACTTTTCTCACTTGATACATCCCCTATACATATAAACTTTTTGTGACTATACTAGTTTTAGTATTACTTAGTTATCAATGGGTTTAGGTTAGCACCACTGTGAGTGCAGGATAGTGAGCATATAAATACTCCTGTAACTTGATCTTGACAATTCATATTAAGAAAAACAGAAAATTTTCCTCTACTTTTTTCGAGTTTTCTCACTCTATTATGTCATCATAGAGCTACTAAATCCATGGAAATTCCTCCTCCTTCCCCTCCACCGCCTCCTTCGTTGTCAATGGTGGAGCCAATACAAGCTACTCCGCAGCAACCAAATCCTTTTTCTCCTGCACCTTTGTTAGGATATAGATATAGGAGATTCAGTTAGTTTATTGGTTGAAGAAAGTAATAAACAAAATACTTTCATATTTTTTTCTTACAGGAAAAGAAATTACAATGGTAATTATGAATAATAATGACAGAATCATAAAATAAAAATAATATAAAATAAAGGAGAATTAAATCTAATTTCCCTTGATTCCTCCACACCTCGCTCAAGTTGGTGCATAGATAACTGTTATGCCCAACTTGATCACGAGTTATTCTCTTCTCATTTATTTTCATTTGAGAAAATGTTTCTCTTTTGTTACTTGATAAAGGTAGTTAATGTGTTTCCCAGCGAGTTACCGCTATCCCAGTGCAGTGCAGTGCCTGGCCACGATGGTGTGGTCCGCGACAACTTGAAACAAGACCCTGACATAGTTAACCCAGCGAGATCCCGCTATTATTTCTTCCTTCTCTGTTTTGTTGTTTCTACTTTCACCCAAGAAGAAGAGGAAGAAAAATAGGCTAATGAAGATGATGCTTCTCTTTGATTCCTATGCTAGAATATGCATTTGAGTTTTAGTATTTAGTTATTTTATTACTCTCTATTAGAGACTTGTAGATTTTTATTGGTAATTATGAATGTTTCAGAGTTTGAGTCATTTGTTAATTTTGCATTAAATATAGATTTATAGAGTATCATTCATGTAATTTGTCCAAAAAATAGCAGTTATCCCGCCGATCCCGGAACGGGCTATACCATTTTTGGGGTTGGCCGCGATGCACCACTTAATGGGATTAACTAACTAGCTTAATATTATGATATACGACTAAATAGCAATCTTTGTAAACGAATCAGGTAGGCATGCACAATCCAGGTCTATGCTAGAGGTTCCAATCTTTTGGTTCATTTACAGTGAACCATTGTTACTGGACAAACATTTTCAGGCTAAAGCATTATCCAACATGATTATTGTCGTTCAGTCTGAGCCCTCTTCTTGGGAAAGCCATCTACATTGTAATGGTCACTCACTTCTAATGAACTTGAGGTTAGAATCAGAACATACATTTGTGTCTAAAACTGATTTTTTCATATAATTGAATAATTGTGATAAGACCTTGATTTATGGAACATAAAGCCACTTATCAATTCTTCCATGGTTATATCCTTCATCTTGTCTATATAGGCAGCCTATTAAACCTGCAGTAGCTGCTACTGCTGAGCATCTTGCGGGTTTGCTTCCCCTTCATCTTGTTTATGGTCAAGCCCATGAGACTGCGATGGAGGTACACTTTTATGTCCAATCTACCTATAATGCATAGAATGTTTTTGGTCTAATTAAGTCCTGATATGTTTCATTTGTTGAGGAAATTCAATTAATGTGCAATAATTGTTGGTGCGCATGCATGACTCAGTTTAAGGCTTCCCAAGCCCTTCAAAATACTAACATTTTGTTACTTTTTTTCTTTCTGTTTGTTTTGACTATTAATTGGGTGATGTGCATGTTCTCACCTACCCCTGCACCCTTCTCCCCATTTCTAGAAAAAGTGATATAAGCATAAGACATGGATTTGCAGGAAGCTGAACTACTTTTTCATTTTATTCTGGAAGCAGATGCTTAATACCTTATTCATATAATATTCATTTATTTTTTTATCATGCTTGTATACTGTGTGCCAGGTTCCTCAAATGGTTAGTATTCTAAGTATGACTTCATTATCAAGTATAGTTGGACTGTAATCTATTAAGATTTATTTCTGACCATGACAGGACTGGATATGGTCGGTAGGATGCAATCCTTTCTCTGCTACATCCCAAGGTTGGCACATTTCACAATTCCAGTCTGATTCAATTGCTAGAAGTTATGTCATCACAACTCTTGAAGAATCGATCCAACTGGTTAATTCTGCCATTCATCGCCTACTAATGGAGCGTACTAGTATCCTTCTTGTGCATTTTTGCAGCCATTAAATGATAGAGAAATTATCCATTCTGAATACATTTATGAGACCATTTTGTTTCTAATGAATTATTCCTTTACCAATTATCTAAGAATTTGAGTTTGGTTTAACTCTAATCCAAAACCTATTTCGTTACCTATGTAGGATTTTGATAGGATTATGCCTAAGCCCAATCAGTTGAAGGGGATGTATTGGTGGGTGTGAATCATGCTTGGCCCAAGGTTTGGAGAGTTTATGAGAGAAAGAAAAGAGACATGAGGGAGTAGGGTGTCAGCTGGCTAGTTAGTTAGAATATTCTCACAATAAGAATAGGGTCATGGGATTGGCACAATCACCCATTGATTATTCTGTTAGAACCTTTACAGTTGGCAGTGTGAGAATTGTTTTTGTCTACTTAGGAGCTTTGCTCTGGTTGTTGTATTTCCATTTCCATCTTTACATTTTAATCCAAAATCTTCATTCTTCATTCTGCTCTATCAAATTTCATTATAACCCCTCACATCAACGCAATGGAGGTGCTGGGGGTTGCAATGTTGGGTTCAACCCTTGCTACTCTCAACTCTTCAAAGTGATTGTGGATAAGGACCTTTCATTCTTCCCAGAGTCAATAATTATGCCAACTAATTCTGGTTGAGTAGCATTTTTTTATCCAAGTTGAAATTAATTTTCATAGGTGCTAACAGAGAAAATGACAGAATTGCGAATGGTTCACTCTGACATGTGGACATCTCTGGGAGAGCACTTGTGAACACAAAAATATTGGGAACATTTGGTGGAAAAAACTGTCGTAGATGTAGGTTATGTTTGGCCAGGCCAAGAAGCCAGTTTATAGCTTGTTGAACTAGATCATAAGCTTGTTTGATAAAAAAAAGGAGTATGATAAATAATCTTTTCTCACTGACTTTGAGCTCTTTTTTGAGATGTTATTTAAGTAACATGATAATTATTTTTGCCAACCAGAGTCATAGTCAGATTTCCTCATCCATTGCATTTGCCTTGACCCGGAAAAAATACTAAGGTAGATGCTGTTAATGAATTAATAATGGGAACCAAGGCTGCCATTTGTTTCACAAGAATATTTTACTGCATATACTTTCCTTGTGATACAAGATGAATTATCTGTTTGAGTTCTTAACAGAATAAAGCTCAAAACACTTTCACGATCTTCCAGTCCCAGGAGCATGAGCTTGTAAACAAATACAATTATGTTGTTAGCCTTTGGAGAAGGGTGAGTAGTACTAATCACTAATTGCTTTGATAAATTTTTATTGATAATTTATTTATTATTATTATTAAACAGTTGATATCATGATTTTTTATGATGTAATCTCAGGTATCAACTGTTACTGGAGAATTGCGATATGTGGATGCATTAAGGCTACTAAACACCTTGGAGGATGCATCCAAAAGGTTAGACACACTAAACTATTCCGCAATGTTAGACTCTGGACTGCATAAATAAGTAGAACAGTTTACCGAGGAAAATTATGGACTAAACTACAATTAGACTACAGCATCACATTCACAGGCCTAGTAGGCCCTAACAGATAGTTTTCATCTGAAAAAATTAACTTCTTACCGAAATGGTAGCTACCCCCCATTGATAGTGTGAACTTGTGATGTGACTCAAACATTTGTGTTCTGCTGTTCGCAAAGCCTTGTTCCGCACCTATAGAAATAAGAACACACATACCTGGCTATTTTAATATGGTTAAACCCTTTTAGAGTTACGGGAGAAAAAGGGGGAGAGTTGCAGAGGGTGGAAAGGGATGACCACGCACATCAATGTTCTATATTGTTCTTCATTGGTTAGAAGCTGGCCTGTATGTCATGTGGTTCGAGCATCTTTAGTGCGGGCCTGTTCTTCATTGCTTCTTTTTCCTCTAACACAAGGTTTTTCATTCTTGCAGATTTGTTGATCAAGTTAATACGACCCTTGCCCTTTTCCATCCAATTAACTGCACAAGAGAAAGAAAAATGCAGATGGTGTTTGATGTGACAACTATTCCTGCTTTCTTGATTGTTCTAGGGTGCCTTTATATGGTATTAAGGCCAAGACGACCAAAACCAAAGATTAATTAAGGTTTCAGGCTATCACTGAGTTTTAATTAGACTGTTACAAGGATTATTTACGGAAAGGATTTACAGTTATTTTTATACATATATAGATATACTTTGGTAGGATTTTAAGGTGGTTTTTGGATAATTCTTCAGCAAATAGTGATTTATTTATGACCATTTATTTTATGCAACAGTTTTGCCTTGCAAATTGAGTTATTTAAATGCTTGTAATTTATTTGATTCATTTCTCACCCTCAGATAATATTTATTAAGCAAAAATTAGCGTGTAAACGAATCACATGACATTAATGATATCCGAAATATTACCTATTGTTTGCCGCACTTTTAATAAATATTATTAAGAAAGTGTTGCCTCATTATGAACTTGACCAAAACCAAAAAAATAAACAAGGGAACAAAATAACAGTTGCCTCATTAAATTTTTTATAAAAATGAGCTTGACCAAAACCAAAAAAATAAACAAGGGAACACAAAACAGTTGCCTCATTAAAAATTTTATAAAATTTTTTGTAGTGATGAGTGCAATGCATAAACCAAATTAGTTAAAAAAACATTAATAAAACAAACTAAATTCAAACATAATAAAAATGTTATTTAAAACAATAATGCAGAAGACTTAAAAAGATATGGAAAAAAATCTTTTCAAACTTATGAGCACAATGCTTACCTTTTTTACATAGATATGAGAAGACAAAAAGAAGCAAGTAAAGAGTTTTGATAATGTCCAAACAATTATTCCGATTGACATAGAGGTCATGACACAATGTTTGGAGATTTGAAAGCTAAATTCATAAGTTTCGAGACACTCTCCAACTAAAGATGATTTCAACCTTTTAAATAAGCAACAATAATAATTGTCATGGCGCCAATAAGTTCTGCGTGGAAGAATTGATAGGGGCATCAAAACAACCCAGTATCATATTGTGACAGTCTTTAAAAATACCACCTTAGGAAAATAATCTAGAATTCTTTCTAGCTTATGTCTGTGTTACACTTAACCTAACCCACTATTCGGAAGATACCACATAACTTCCGTAATAGAGGACACAACCCTTGGTTTACAAGTAATACCAAAATGCGTTAAGAAAATCAAATTCTTAGAACCGTAGAAAAAGTTTTATTCTCATTTTTTAACTGAAGCAAATTTCGACAACATCAACTCTTTCAAAAAAAAAAGAATTAATAAGTGACAAAACAATAACATCATGCTCCTTAGAACTCCAACACTTGTGCCAAATATAAAAAATAAAAAGAAGGAAGTTGTGATTTTTAGGCGACTTGTAATTCATGTAACGTTATAATTAGATGTTATAACCAACTAACTAACCAATCACTTAGTTAGTTGGTTAGATTTTAGTTTGCAAATGTGTTAATTGATTAAGAATGATTCATGTATAAATAGGCTTGCAAGCTATGAAATAAATATGCCTTATCATCATTCAGTTGTGTGCATTATTAATTTCTTGGTGTGCAAGCAACATAAAAAGCTAACAAATTGGTATCCAGAGCTAGGTTCAATCCTAATCAAAATCAAAACACGAGTGAAGTAAGGATGAATCCAAATGGAAACAGTGGCGATTTTCCAACACATATGCCACACATTGATGGAAAGTATTGGGATAGATGGAGAATTCAAATTCGTGCCTTATTTGGATTTCAATAAGTCTTAGAGGTTATAAAGAAAGGATTTGATGAACTGGGAGTGAATCCAACAGAAGTACAAAGAACAGCATAAAAGAAAACAAGAAGAAAGATTGCAAAGCCACATTCATTCTTCATCAATGTCTTGACACCACCAATTTTAATAAGATTTTTGAAGCACGAAGTGCAAAAGAAGCCTAATATATTCTTGATAAATGCTATTCAGGTGGTGCAAAGGTCAAGAAGGTGAAAATTACAAACTCTTCAAATGCAATTTAAACTGCTGCAAATAGAGGAACAAGAGAAAGTTTTAGGTTTTATTTCAAGATTGAGGATCATGACAAATCAAATGGGTGTATATGGTGAGAAGCTGTCAAAACAGAAGATGTGTGAGAAGATCATAGGTTCTTGCATCCCAGATTTGACTACATTGTGTGTGCCATTGAAGAATCTAAAAATATTTCAGCTCTGAGTCTTAAAGAACTGCAAGGGACATTAGAAGTAAGAGAATTGAGAATGAGTGAAAGGAATGGAAGGAAGTCTGGAGATCAAGTATTGGCAGCTCAAATAAACAAGAAAGGTGATCAGAAAAAAAGTGGAAGAAGAACAATAAAGATAAGTTCAAGAAGGGTGATGATAAATCTGAATCCTCATCAAAATGAGGAGGTGGAAATGCTAAACCCAAAGGAAATCAAAGAACTTTGACAAGAAGAAGGTACAATGTTATAATTGGGAGAAGTTTGATCATTTCACTGATGAATGTTGGGCAGGAAAGGGCAAACAAAAGAAGAAAGATGAGGATGAGGCATGTGCTGCACAAGAAGATGATTTAGACATATTCCTTTTGATGGCTACAACAAATGAAGAACCTTCTCAATCTCAATTCTTGTTTCTTGATACTGGCTACTCCAATCACATGATCAGACACAAAGAATGGCTGGTGGATATTGATACATCAACAAAAAAACAAGATTAGATTTGTTGATGATAGAACATTGGAAGCTGAAAGTGCTGGAAACATGGTGATTAAAAGAAAGAATGGAAATACATTGGTAATTGAGAATGTGTTGTATGTGCCAAGCATGAAGAGCAATCTATTGAGCATAGGTCGGCTGATTCAAAAGAAGTTTCAAGTGATAATGAAGAATGATGCACTAGAGATGTATTATGGACATAATAGAATGATAATGAAGGTCCCTCTTTCAAATAATTGAATATTTGTCATCAATATACAGGCTGCAGACATTCAGTATTTGAAGGCAGTTAGTTCAGTGAATAAGAGTTGGTTGTGGCACTTAGGGTTTGGCAATTTGAACTTTAGAAGCTTGTAACAATTTTGCACAAATAACATGGTGAATGGAATTCCTGTGATTGATGTTCCTGAAAAGGTGTGTCATGTGTGTATGACAAGAAAACAATCAAGAAACTCGTTCAAGTCACAATTTCCAGCAAGAGCAAAAGATTGTCTTGAAGTGGTTCATAGTGACATATGTGGACCATTTGAGGTGCCATCACTGGGAGGTAATAAGTATTTCATAACATTTGTTGATGAATTTAGTAGAGTGTTGTGGATATACTTGATAAAAACAAAAGATAAAGCACTTGAAATTTTCAAGAATTTCAAAGTGAAGGTTGGAAAACAGTGTGGCAGATCTATCAAAGTGTTAAGGACAAATGGAGATGGTGAATATCCTCAACATAATGGACTGGCTGAAAGTAGAAATAAAAACATCATATACATGACTATGAGTATGTTGAAAGGAAATGAGTTGCCACATAGGTTTAGGGTGAGGCTGCATCAACTACTGTCTATATACTGAATAAATGTTCAACAAAGAGAATACATGAGAAAGTGCTAGAAGAGATTTGGAGTAGCAAGATATCAGTTGTAGGACATTTGAGAACTTTTGGAGCTCTATGTTTCAAGCATGTGTTAAACCAAAAGAGAAGAAAGTTACAAGATAAGAGTGAAGCCATTATTTTAGTTAGATATCATCCAACTGGTGCATACAAACTGTATGATCCTACTAAAGGAAAAATTGTAGTTAGTAGAGATGTGAATATAGTTGAGCAAGAGTTATGGGACTAGAAGCAAAAGGCCAACAGCACTAGCTAACAAACACACTTTCCTACATCACTGTTAGATGTTTGTCAAAACAGTGAAGATATAGTTGAGGAAAGAATAGAATAAAGCTGAACTCAAAGATCAAGGCAGCCACCAACACATTTAAGTGAGTTTGAGGTATACAATGACAATGAGATTGATAACTGTTGAGATCTAGTGCACTTTGCTCTATTTGTTAATACATAACCACTAAATGTTGAAGAAGCTATGAAGAGAGGACCTTGGAAAGAAGCAATGATGGAAGAAATTAAGGCAATTGAAAAGAACCAGATTTGGTACAACTGATTTACCTCCAAAACAGAAACAGATATGAGTCAAGTAGATCTACAGGCTTAAGCTAAACCCTTATGGGTCAATTTCCAAATACAAAGCTAGATTGGTTGCCAAAAGATTTCTACAAAGAGCAGGGATAAACTATTATGAGGTATTTGCTCCAGTAACCAGAATTTAGACAATGAGGCTGGTAATAGCACTGGCTAATGCAAGAGGCTAATTGATGTGCCAGCTTGATGTCAAGTCTGTATTTTTGAATCGATTGCTTGGGGAAGAAGTGTATGTTTCTCAACCACTCGGATTTGGGATCAAAGAAATGAGAATAAGGTGCTCAGATTAAGAAAAGCTCTTTATGGCTTGAAGTAGGTTCCAAGAGCTTGGAATAAAATGATTGACTCATTCCTTATCAACATTGGCTTCAACAAATGCACAGTAGAATATGGGATTTATATGAAGCATTACACTCAAGATGGAAGGCCAACAATGCTCTTTCTTTGTCTATATGTTGATGACATGCTAGTGACTGGCAATAACAAGGAAGAAATTGAGGAATTCAAGGTAATCATGAAGAATGAGTTTGAAATATCAGACTTGGGAAACTGACCTATTTTCTGGGCATGAAATTTATTTTAATAAAGGAAAGGTTGTTGATGCATCAAAAGATATATGCTAGTGAAATCTTGAGAAGGTACATCATGGTTGGCTGCAACCCTGTTGTCACTCTAATTGAAGTCAACGCCAAGTTAGAAGAAGGAGCTGAAGAAAAACTGGTTGACACCACCTTATTCAAGTAGATTGTTGGATCTCTAAGATACTTATGCAACACCAGGTCTGACCTATGCTATAGTGCTGGTGTTATTAACATGTTTATGGAAAATCCCAAGCATACTCACTCGATTGCAGCCAAGAGGATCATGAGATATGTTCAAAGGACACTAGAACATGGAATTCTATTCGCCATAAACATGAAGCAGGGAGATGAAGATCTGATTGGATATTCAGATTTTGATTGGTATGGGGACAAAAGCGATAGAAGAAGTACATCAAGTTATGTCTTCAAGTTCATGAAATCTTCAATTGCATGGAGCTTAAAGAAGCAACCAGTCATAGCCCTTTGGTCCTGTGAGGCTGAATACATTGCTGGAAGCTATGCAAAATGCCAAACCTTGTGGCTCGAATCCTTGATTAATGAGTTGAACATTGAGATATGCAGGCCAGTTCCATTGATGATTAACAACGTCCCAGCCATCAATCTAGAAGGAATCATGTCATGGAAGGAGCAAACATATAGAAACAAGGTTCTACTTCTTAAGAGATAAAGTTGGAAGAAACAAGCTCAAACTCATATATTGCCAAACTGAAGTGCAAGCTGCTGATATCATGACTAAGGGATTAAGGACAAACAAATTTGAGAAGCTAAGGCAGATACTAGGTGTAGTATCACTTAGATACTTGAATTAAGGGAAAGTATTAGGTGATTTGTAATTCAAGTAATGTAATAATTGAATGTTATAACTAATTAACTAACCAATCAACTAGTTAGTTGGTTAGATTTCAATTAGCAAATGTGTTAATTGATTAAGAATGATTCATGTATAAATAGGCTTGTAAGCTATGAAATATATAAGCTTTACCATCATTCATAGCAAAAACTTTTTTTTCCGAAAAGATTTTGTAAATAGTATTTTTTTTTAGGATGAACAACGATATACTTTTATTTTTATGTGTAATTTATGAATTTTTTTTTGTCAAATATATTCTTTCAAAAAATTCTAAAATACTCGACTTCAAAATATATATATATATATATATATATA
>JBBPBP010009780.1:32477924-32496899 GCA_037974735.1 Cicer chorassanicum
ACTCGTTTGTTTCTTTATTACAGGAACCCATTTGCGATAGTTTTTTTATTTTATCGGCAAGAATTTTTATACTTTATTTATATTACATATGTGATCAATTTTTGTAAACCAACGTGCAAAAGTATTTAGTTTAATTATGTTTATATAATTTTTTTATTATAAGTTTTTTATAAAAGAATTTTAAGAACGTAGTTTTTAACAATTATATAGGTAGAACTTCAAAAAAATAAAATTTTATTTCGTTGATGACGATTTTGCAAACTAGATTTTTAATTTTGAGTTATTTAAATTTTAAACGCTGAAATAAGACATGACACACATATTTAAATTTGTAATATTTTAATTATTTATTTCTTTACATATATATTTTTGAATAACACATTTTCATTTAAATGTGCTTCAAAAAGTAATGTAAATTTGATTAATTGGTTGTTGTAAATACAAAAAAGGAAATTATTCGAGGAAATTTAAATAATTTTAATTTTTAAATGATCAAACTATCAGGTAACTTATTAATTTGCAGCGTAGATTATTAGTGAACATAGTTTTATATTAAACTGCACTAATTGGTAATTAACTTGAGAAGTTTCGTAATATTGCACACAAGGTTCTTAAACATTGTAAATTCTAAAGCTAAGTTCAACTGCATCTTTATTTTCAAAAATTGTAACATACAACATAGCTCATTAAATAAAACAACAACAATACTTCTCGTCATAATTTGGAAACCAACATTGTCCACCTTTTGTCATTTTCTTTCCAATAACGCAGTCAGTGGCACAATTTGAACTACAAAGCTCTATGCAACAGGCATTTGGTGGTCCTCTTCTCCCGTAAGGGCAGTTTAAGTTATTCTCTGCTACTGGAGTCTCGAAGCTTGTAACTAATCCTGAATCAAACATAAATTAAATATTTATTGGACATTAGGTTCCTTATTCATCTTTTTCAAAATTTCAACAAAATGTTATTTGAACTTCATTAAAATTTTGTTGACTTATATCCATTTAACAACTTAAGCCATTTCTTTTTCTTTTGACGATGAAAACACATACACTAATATAACAAGTAATAACAACTTTCAATTTACACTAGTAATTTTTCGATAAAAATGTGGCAAGTGACTTTTCCCCTTACCTGAAATCAAAATCAAAGTAATGCATAAAATTCCAAAAAGATAAGAAGATTGATAGCTTTGAGAAGTCATTTTGTTTGATTTCACTGTATATTTTATGTTATGTGACAAGAATAACATCATTTCACTTAAATAGACTAAAAAGCTGGTGTAATTAATGTGAATAAATAATTTTAGTTTAAAAAATTATTAACACTTTTGTTTTATAAAACTTTACTAAAAGTCAATTGTACTGTTTTTGACCAAAATTCATTTGCACTAATTTCTTTTCCTGAAATTCATATTTATAAATTAATTATGTTACTTATTCGGTCAATTTTTCTATAATAATAAAAAACTTATATTTTTTATAAAATTATATTTAGTGTTTAATATTAAATTTTAAAAAGGTTATTCTAAAAAGAGTTTCGAGCATGTATTATTTACAATTAAACGACTGAAACTTAATTAATCAAACTATTTGATTACATGGTCAATACTATTGCAAGTTAGATTTCTTATATTTTGTGTTTTGGTTACAAGACTAACATCATTACAATAATATACACTCATAAATTGGTTTAATCAACAGAAATAAATAGAGTTATTTTTACTTTTTCGAAAATTATTGTTACTAACAATCTATAAAATTTTACTAAAACTCAATTGTACTATTTTAGACCAGAACTTATTTGCATTATTTATTACCGAAATTTATTTTTATGAATTTTTTCCTTTAACTTATTTGTTTCATTTTTGTAAACCATCGCAAAATATTACATGATTTTAGGAACTTATTTCAATTGTTAAATATTAATTATTTAAGAAATGAATTATAAATATAATTTTAACAACGTAACAGAGAAACTTAGAGACGGCTGTTTCTAACACCATTAGAGTAGTTTTATCAAGAATTATTTATGAATCTTTGTTGTAATTTTTCTTTAATCTATATCTTTTCTATCTCTATCATGAGTAACTATACACTATTTGGTATGGATGAGTGTAAGAAGATGAAACCCTTATTTTTCTGATTTGATTTATAGTTATATGAATGAGTTTATTGAACAATTTTTCTCATCTCTGTGCTTAATGTTTTTTATTGTTTGATCAACTTTAAAATGTTTTACGATTCGTATTTTGAAACGGAAGTGGATTTTACGAGTGCTTGAGATGAAAAACTCACGATATTGTAGTATAGGGATAGATGCAGGTCATGAAATCAATTGAATTATTTGCATATGCAATAATTAATAAGAGAATTCATGTATTGTAAAGTTTAATTCTAATCTTAAATCAACTAAGGAATTAAGGGTTACTTTGGAATTAAAAGTTCTGTCACTAAGACATTACGGCAAGAATAATAAAGAGATTTGGTAATAATAAAAACATTAGGGCAAGAAGACTAAGTCATTAGGGGTTACTTTGAATTTTTTGTAATATAAATATATATCCATCAATTGTTTCCAAGGACTAAGTTTAGGAAATTATACCATGTACCATTCAAATTTAACTTTTACCCCACAAAGGCAATGAATTGACAATTTTGCCCTCGTATAAATATTAAAACTTGTCATTTTTTTTACTCTTTTATCATTTCACTCTTCTGGTACAAAAGTGAGTACTATTTTTTTTTTCGAAAAACTTTTTTCAAGTTTTCCGGTACACAAGTTACACTCCGGAAAACTTGGAAAAAGTTTTCCGGTACATAATATACACTGCGAAAAATTTATTTTCAAGATTTTCGGTACCGGAAAACTTTTTTCAACATTTCCGAAATACAGCTGATTACCGTTATACTTTTTTAAGTTTTCCGATAGTTACCGAAAAACTTGAAACCACAAGTTTTTCAGAAGTTTTTTTTTATTTCTATTTTTTTATTCTTTTGTTATTTATTTAATTCATTTTTTTAACTCATTTTTAAAAAAGATGTGTACGATAAAACTTTTTCACTAGTTTTCCGGTATATAAGAGTTTGTTGACACATAACTTTTTTTAATTTTTTAACCTTCGAAAAACTTTTAAAAGGTTTTTCACTACACACCTTTTTAACCTCTGTATCAGAAATTTTATAAAAAATTTTCCGGTAATTTTCGGACCAGAAAACTTAAATTCTTTAGTAGTTGATAAAATAGTAAAAAAATAAAATAAAAGTAAATTTGTTATTTTTAAAATATTGCAGGGGTATAGGTAAAATTGAGGGATATAGGATATAACTTTCCTAAGTTCATAAGAATTCGGGAGTGGGCCGAGTCACTAAAACAAAAGCCCATTACCACAGAATTTATAAACATCGCATACATGTATTCTCTCTTTCTGCGTTAACGTTACACTTCTAGCTTACACTGCTGTGTTTGACATGTCGTTTGGTTTCATCTTCTAGCTTACACTGCTGTACATGTTTGGTTTCATTGTCGTCTTCTTTTTCTCATTCTTGATTATTCAATAACATTCAGTCTTCCATAAAAAAATATAACGTGTTCTGTCCTAAAACAATCTTCTGCTTGGCAGGTTCTTTTTCTCGTTCTTCATTATTCAACAACATTCAATCTTCCGCTTGAGAAAAAAACCTTATAGAGGAAACATGTTCTGTCACAAAACATTCAATCTTCTGCTTGGTATGCTCTTTTTCTCATTCATGATTATTTCAAGAACATTCAATCTTCTGCGAAAAGAACCTTAATTGAGGAAATGTGTTCCGTCCCAATACCCATTTTGTTAATTTTGGAATATTCATTCCAACAAAATTCAACCCATCTTGTTTATTATTGAGATATTATTTTTCTCGTTCTTGATTATTCGTTCAATCTTCTGCTGCTTGAGAAAAAAAGACCCTTCGATTTTTTTAATCAAAATTTATCAGGGCATTCAAACCCTAAAAGACCGTGAATCACTGAAAGGTGGGATCTTTTTTCATAAAAAGCTGTGAAATTCATGACCCTTAACCTTAAAGTTGGAATTTTCGTTCCATCATATTTGCATCCGATGCCTGGTGGGAAACTAGTTTTCTCATTCTTGTTTATCGAAGAACATTCAATCTTCTGCTTGAGATAATAAAGAACCTTAACTGAGCAAATGTGTTCTGTCCCAAGATCCTGTTTGGCCCAAATATTTCAAAATGATTTTTAAATTGAGTTTTGCACCATTTTAGAATTTTCATTCCAACAAATTTATCTGTCTGGTTTTTTTGTACCTATTAGGAACATATCGGCCTACCCATTTTATCGTTCTTGATATATTCATGTCCTTCAATCTTCTGCTTCAAAAACCAGAGAACCATCCATTTTGCAAATCAAAATTTACCGGGTTATGCAAAACCTGAAAGACTGAATCGTTGCAAGATGAATTCTGTTTTCATAAACAGGGGTATATGTCCCAAATGCAGAAAGCAGTGGATATACTTTGGTCTATAGATTTTGTAAGTGATGGATGCCTCAATGACCCTAGAGGGAAAATGCATTTTGATCTCCTTATTCATAATGTAAGGAATACAAGTTTGGTTTGATAAGTGAAATGAAATCGGAATGTCTTGATGGCCCAAAAATATGATGGATGATGACTTAAAAATGAAAGCTAGTTGCTGTCTTATATACAATTTTAATATGTTTTTATTTAAAATGTAAAACATGGATGGATAATTTGATATCTTTTGTCTTGACGACCCTAGACCTTTGAATCTTATTTGTGCTGCAGAGGATAAACATTATGTTAAGGTTACTGTTTTACCTCATGGTTGGGATGTTTTGTTCTATATTTTTCAGTTCATTCGTGTCGTTGTACTGTTTACCGTTATTGTTATGATCGGTTCTGGGTGGTCTTTTCTCAAGCCATTTTTGCAGGATAGGGAGAAGAAGGTTTTGATGATTGTGATTCCTCTTCAGGTTTTGGCTAATCTGGCTTCTGTTGTTATTGGTGAGACTGGTCCTTTTATCAAAGATTGGGTTACTTGGAATCAAGTGTTTTTGCTTGTTGATATTGTTTGTTGTTGTGCTATTATTTTTCCAATTGTTTGGTCTATTAGATCTCTTAGGGAAACATCTAAGACCGATGGAAAGGCTTCTAGGAATCTTGCAAAGTTGACACTTTTTAGGCAGTTTTATATTGTTGTTATTGGTTATTTGTATTTTACTAGAATTGTTGTTTTTGCTTTGAGAACAATTGCTGCTTATAAGTATCAATGGGTGAGTAATGCTGCTGAAGAAACTGCTAGTCTTGCTTTTTACATTGTCATGTTCTACATGTTTAGACCTGTTGAGAGAAACGAGTATTTTGTCCTTGATGAGGAGGAAGAGGATGCAGCTGAAATTGCTCTCAGGGATGAAGAATTTGAGCTTTGAAGTAAAAGTTTCTGTTTTTGGAATTTTGCAGTTGCCCTTTTTGTCGATCTCTCCCCCATGCCACAGATATCAGGTTGTTAGGCGGAATCAATACTGTATTTGTGGTGGTTGTGGTCCAGGTTCCTCTTTTTATCGGTTTTTCGCTTACCCTTTTCTTCATTGTTTCCCTCCCTCCAAGCCTTCTAATCAAATGTTAGTGTAGAGGAAGTGTCCATAAAGGAATACTCAATACTGTCTGTATGTCTAGCTTCCTTTTGTTGATGAATTCTGCGGGATGGACAAAGCTTTGATATATGTATGTCTCTTTAGAAATTGTACACTCAATTATTACTTACATCATGTTCTTTGACTGATCATTCTTCTGTCGATCTGCTCGAGATTATGCTGAGGATAGGTGTTGTACTTTTCTGTATTCATTGACTGGTTTTCCTTATGCCAAGGTATAATTATACCATAGTGCAGCTATATCATCTGTGCCAAAGTGTTGTCCCCAGAACATCACAATGTCACCTAGCTACTATCTCTTGGTGATAAACAAGTGGTAGTCTTAATAGATTGTGGAGCATCCCACAATTTTATTTCTTCTGTTAGTCAAAGAGGGAAGATAAGAACCAGAAGAAACTTCACCATACTATGTTGTAGTAGGAGATGGTAGAAACATTCCATGTGAGGGAACGTGTCCCCAATTGAAATTACTCATGCAAGAAATGGAGATACAACAAGATTTCTTCATTTTTGAATTAGGAGGTGTGTATGTGGTGTTGGGGATGGAATGGTCGTGTAGTCTTGGTGAAATTCGAACAAATTTCAAAGAGTTAACCATAAAAATTCCACTTGAAGGAGAATTGAGAACCAAAATTAGCACGAGCAGCAGCTTCATTCAAATCCAATGTGAAGGCGGGATGAAGGGCAGGGTATTTCCTTGGTGTACCAGAGTTTGGAAGGGGAACTAGAGATCAACACCCCTTGACCGGGTTGGATGTTGTCCTGAGAACATGACAGGTATTTTCCAATTTCAATCTTCAACTCTCTATTTTCATTATATTATGATATGCTTTTACTTCTAAGAACTTGTTTTCATTCACCTCCATTAACACTGCAAAAATTCGCATTAAAACGACACCGTTTAGTTAATCAAACCCTTATTCGATAATTGCTTATTATTATTACATGCAGACTACGCGCAAGAACAAGAATTGGAGATTGAAGCATTAGAAGCTATACTCATGGATGAATTCAAAGGTTTTCTTTTATGCATATCTATACTATTTTATTTTCATAAAAAAGCTATTTTTATTTGTCTATTTGTTTTTATATGTTGAGAAAAATGGCTTGATTTTTCTGTTCGATACTTCATGATGGTAGAAATACACTCTGGTGAAAGTGGTCTAAGTACTTCCAATAGGTGCTTCCAGATTAAGGTCACTGCTCAGGTAAAATGTTACTTCATTCTTTTACTGCAGTTTCTGTGTGCGTGTGTGAATGTAGTGGCAAATCCAGGACCCTGGCTCAGATGGTGCAAAAAATGGTAGTACTTTCAGATTTTAGGTGTGTTGGGCTTAAGGTACAAAAAAAATCTAAGGTGGTCAGAATGTAAAAAGAGAAAATAGGAGGTATTGGTGCAACTTTTCAAAGTTCAGGGTAGGCAGGTGAACCTCACCATACATGGGATCTGCCCCTATATATATTATAATCATGATTTTAAATTTGTATAAATTTTTTAATCAATTGAAGAATATAACGACATACTTTGATATGCGTAAAATGTAGCTGACCTCGCCTAACCAAAGAAAACCTTTTGTTGCCGTTGAAGTCTATGGTAGAGTTTGTATCATACATTCCATTTTAGCTGTCAGTTTTATTAGAAGAATTGTGTTCTAATTTATTTGTTGTTTTCAAATTTCAATGCAACCTTAACTATTGTTTTGTCAATTATACTCTTCTCTACTTATTGCAGAGAGAGAAGTATGTGCAGTATGATAATGAACAGTCAAGGGTATCATAGAAAAAAGACAATTAATTTCATCAAAAAACAACAAAATTTGTTGACTTTCTTGTTTTGTGTAAAACAACTTTAAGCAACATTTAAAAAGGCTCAGAGATAGTAACCTTTTTGCTAGTGGGAGCTTCAAAGTTAAAATAAGTCGCGTTTCTTCACTTACGAAAAGGTTCTTATAAACTTGTAGATGTTTATGGAGAAGTTGAATGGGAGAGCTTTTCAAAAACTTTGAGATGCGTAGGCTTATTTCAACTTACGGGAAAAGTTAGGGTTCTTTTAATATATATGTTTCTACAAGTGCTTCTTGAGAATTAGCTAAACTGGTTTTATGTCATAGATAGTCATAATTGTTGATATTATGCATATACTATGGAATCAATCTGTGTCTGAGTTATATTGTTGCTAATAATATGTTTTGACTACTTGAGCAAAATTTATCTTTGTCTTCATTATTTAAAAATAAGAACAGAACATTTTCCTGTTGTATGTGGCTGTTGAACTTAATTGCAATTATTTGGAGTTATTTTAGTGTTTTTTCCAGCAAAAGGTAACTTGCTGTACACAGTTCAATGGAATTCAGCGTTACTGGATATAGAAGTTGGGTTCATTTCCATTACTTCTCCCTTTCTTTGACTAAAGTAATGTGCTTAGGCAACTGAGACATCTTCCTCGTCACATAAATTCGCAAAAGTGACCCTTCTATTTGTCTTTGTTATGCAATTGAACAGCCACAACCAATGTTGTTAGTGAAAACTGAGACCGCCTAAGAATTCCACACAACACCTTCTTTCATCTTCTATGTACGAAACCATCGGCCGTTACACTTTGAAAAATGACATTTTGCCACTGATGTGACTGTTCTGTTCAGTTCTGATCAGCTCGTTCGTCGTTTTGGAAAAACTTACTTTGTTTTTGGAATATTTGCGCTGAAACCTTCAAGAAGAACTATTAGTTTGCGCGTCATTCCAAAGTTGACGTCGACCATTTTGAGGTTTTGGTGAGACCTTTCGTTGACTTTTGTTTTGTGTCGTTTTTGACTGTTTCAGGTCTTGAAATTATTATTAATTATGATACATTGGTTTACATGCTATGTGTAAATTATTTGTCATGTTTTCGTTTATTCTATGCTCGTGTGCGGGCTCGTTTGCTAAGTGATGTGAATTTGCTGTTGGCGCTAAAGGGGTCTCCCTTGAGTTTGGAGGTTGTATGGAAGCTTTGGAACGAGGAGCAAAACCCACTTGAGGTGGTAAAGCTCGATTTGAGGTAAAGTTTGAACTCTATTGGTTGTAATCATTGATATAGTACGAGTGAGACAATTGAGAATGTCTCATTTCCGTATGTAGTTTGGGGTGAAGACAAATGTCGAGTCATATTGAGTCTAATAAATGAACTAAATAATGAATTTGGATCCTCTCATGCTTGAATCAAATATAAGGGAATTATGTTTACCATCATACCATTAAAATGTATTGACATTTACAGCTTAAAAAATTATAAACGGAGTCTAATACATTTTAATGGCGAGATGATGAACATGACCCGTTCATGTTTAATTCTTACTTGAGATGATCCAAATCCCTAAATAATTAAGAGGATTTAGGGTGTTAGGGTTTAGATATGTGTGTTTATGTGTTGTGCACTAGTGAACTTTCTGTTTAGTCTGCATATGCAGTTTTTAGTCTATCCTTTTATCCGAGCCTGTACGTTGCTTCCCTCGGAGAAGGGGTATCTTGGGAGGCTAAACTCTTAAGCAGGTGAGTAAATTTTAGTTAAACCTGTTGCAAATGGTTTTCCTTCACTTGGTAGTATTTATGTACCCAATCTTATTACATTGCAGAAATGAGGCAACACTGCGTCAAAGAGAGGTAACATGGAAATAACTTTGCAGCATATCATACAACCTACGACATAGTTAATTTATGTTATTAAGTGAATGGAGATGGGGCTATTGTTTAGCAAAAAAGTAGGATGTGCTGTTTCTTATCCAGTCCCTTATTATGGCAGTTTTATTTTTGAGGCTGTACTTAAAGTTCCAGAGACTCTAACGACGGAGTTGATAAGGAAATCACATCTCTACAAGCTGAAGTCAAGGTGAATACATCAACTTTTTAAAATATTCTCAATACCATTTATGGTTTAACTATTTCCTCACAAATAGAATGCAAAAGTAGAGTCTGAAGCCGCAATGAGACAACTTAATGGAGCTGAATCTGAGGTGAAAGCCCTTCGATCAATGACACAGAGAATGATATTAACTCAGAAAGAAATGGTAGGTACTTCCAGAGTTGCTGGAATCCAATGATATTTGTAAGTTATTTGGAATACTCATTATATAAACTACCTTTTCAGGAGGAAGTCGTTCTTAATAGGTGTTGGCTAGCTCGTTATTGGGGTTTAGCCGCAACGTATGGTAAGATACTGTCTGGTTTAGCCTCATTTTCTTCTTGTTCTTTTGGTGGTGTGATTATAGCGTCTCTTCATGACATGACAAACAAGTCATTTTGATATCAATTGGGTAATTTGGTTCCATATGCTAATCACTTATCGCTACCATATGTCAACCATAGGTTCCATGTAAGATGAATGAATGAAGAAATGATTTGAGAGTGACTTACAATAGAAAACTACCGCCTAAACTTAAATAAAAACTTCACCCCACAATTGTAAGACATAAAATGCTGTATGAGAATAGATGTAGGACAGCAAATAGACAACAAGAAAGTAATTTGTTTGGAAACAAATCTGAAAAAAGTGATTATATTTGAATGGAAAAGTAACTCCAAGAGCTATTACAGCAAGGAAAATAACACCCAGAGCTATAGCTCCTTCAAACAAGATAGCTTCTTTCTTCCAGGGCTTTCACTCCAAAACCGACCAAATGCTTCTTCTCTCCCTCTCGCGCACATGCTAAAATATCACCTTTCTGCCCACCGTGAGCATGCATGGGACATGTTTTGGGCCTGAAAATTTTGTGGCAGCGTAGAATCAGGAGATTCTGCACACAATGGAGATGGTTTCGTCGAAAAAATAGTTTGAAAATATTTGTGATGGCGGCAGTTGTGGTTGGAAGAGACAATAGTTGGAAAAAGGAAGAGATCACATTGGAAAAGAGAAAGCATTTGAAAATAAAGGAGCGCTCAATGAGAACACGGCAATGAAATAGTGACCGAAAAGATCAAGGAGGAACAAAACTCCTTCCTATAATTTCTAGCTGTACAAGAATACAAATAAATACAAATCAGAATCATATCAAATCTGATTTATTACCATAATTATCTACACTATATAAGAAAAATATGCCTATATTTAAATATCAACACTTATGAATACCGTAAAGGTAAATAAAGTTGTATTAAGTATCATATTATTGCTCAACATTGGCTATTTTGGTGCTGGGGCTAAAAGGCATCTCTTGGCAACACTAGAATACTTTATCAAAGCTTTAAGTATCATTTTTTTTAAAAGTCAAATGTATTATTATATGCATATAAAACTATATTTTGGTTGTATATCTAGTTTGAATTTGGCTGAGTTGCACAAATGAATAATTTTATAGTTCACTTCCTGCAATCTTGTGTAATTTTTGCCATGGTTGACAGGTATCTGGGCAGATGTTGCAGTTTCAAAGTATGAACTTTGGTCATCCTTAGCCCTTCTTCCATTTGAGGTCGTTGTTTCTGCAGGACAAAAGGCCAAGGAGGAATGCTGGGAAAAAGGCATGAAATAAAAATTTGGACTCTACAGTTCATTTTAGTTTGCCTGCATTGTAGAATTAATCTCTGCTGTCTTATATTTTTTTTATGGTGATGATTTTCGTTATTCTATTGCATGGGCATGTGAATTTTCGATGGATAATTGTTATGATTTTGAAGCAGGTGATGATGCAACTGAGAAGAGGAGCAATCTTGTTCTAGACATTAATGATCTTACTGGAGAAGGAAATATTGAAAGTATGCTTTCGGTTGAAATGGGACTCAAGGAGCTTGCTTCTTTAAAGGTGTTCTACAAAGGCATTGGTGATTATAAGAAAGGCTATATACTTATAAGAAAATTCAACCATTAGTTGAGTTCAGATTTTATGTATTTGCTATATACTTATAAGAAATGCTAATCTCTCTCCCCCCTCTCTCTCTCTCTCTCTCTCTCTCTATATATATATATATATATATATATATATTAATTTTTAGGTTGTTTTTTTAAGGTTGAGGATGCTATTGTGCAAGCATTAGCCCAACAGAGGCGTCCAAATTCTGCTCCACTACTAGTCTCAGGTATGCATGTTATCTTTATGGTTCATGTGTATAGTAAACTCACATCATGCACTTCAGGCTATACATTGTTGAGAGAGAGAGAGAAGTAAATGTTGAAACTTTGCACCGATTAATGCTTCAAACCACTACTATAAATATGCTTCAAACCACTATTTAAGTATGTGGATGGTCGCCCTCATTGAAAAGTATGTTTGCATTACTGAAACATGCTTTCTAAGTGGATTTACTCTTCGTGGCAGGCCTGGCTGAATTATTTTTGGAGAAGAGCCAAGGCTCATGGTATAGAGGAGGACATTGCCAAAGAACGTTTTCAGTTTTGGATTGGTTGGAGTGGGCATTCACCTACCTCACATGATGCTGTTGATGGTAGCGTCAAAACATTGTTTTTATTTTAATTAAATAATTAGTTTGCATCTCACATGGACTCAACAATCCCGTTTTATGTTAATTGGTTGGGAAGAAAAATGTTCAACTTTGGTTTCACCATTATTACATATTTGCTTGGGTGGATGTTTTACTACTGGTCACCTTTAATCATGGAAAGTTTATTTTTTAAAAAAAGAAGCTAAATCATGGAAGATAGTTGAATAATATAAATAAGATGCAGAAACATTGCCTTGATGTGTATAAACTTGGGGTAAAGACAAGGTTAGGAGAGTCTTCTTGGTTGATATGATGCGAATATACTTTAAGGAGTTTGTTTAATGCATACTTGCATTAGCCACTTGTTTCAGACAACACTTATGCTAAGGGGTGTATTCTTGTTTGTTAAATATCCTCGATAAAGTTTTTCATCTAGTTAATTATATGGATTTCATATTTCAGTTGAGTAAGGGTTTTCTGAGCAGAGGAAATTGGGGGGGTTGAACATAGACTTTGGGAAGAATCCAGAAAAGAAGTTGATCAAGATTTTGCTATTGCATGAAAATTGACTACTACACCTAAAGTTTGTGCTTAAGACTTTTTTCGATGTATGCTTTGTGAATTTTGAATTTCATCTTCCTTTTGGAGACTATCACCTTCCACTTTGTGTTCAACTGAGGTTACTCATTGACTCTTAGTAACTATTATGATATTTGTATTCAATTTTAGAACTGGTCAAACTTTACTTTGTAGTTTCTCCACTTTGGATGGTATAAATAATTGTTGATAGCCTCATATATTAATTATAATTACCATTACAATCTCACAATTAAGATGGATTTTGTTCATCAAACCGAAGATCTAGCAATTTTCACCTGTTTCTAATGTTAGAATACATGAAATCCATGATAAGAGAAGACATAAAAGCTGAAAAATATATTGTATTGATAAGGATAAGACACAAATGAAAAAACTGAATCCAAGTGATTACACCAAGTTTATTTATAGAGGTATTCACAAATTAATAACTAACAATTAACAAATGATCTATTCTTAAAAATAATAATAATTTTTTATTTTATAATAAGAATGTAACAAAAAGGCGTAGTTAATTCGATTAGATTATCTTGAGAATTATAGTTTAATTATTTTATTTGTGTCTTACCGTTATCGATACAATATATTTTTAAACTTTTATGTCTTCTCTTAGAGTTTAGTTAACCTTGCAACTGAAGCAAATGTTTCATCGTAATCAATACCTTCTTGTTGAGTATAACCTTAAACAATAAGTCTTGCTTTATTTCTAATTATTTTACCTTCTTCAACCAATTGTTTATGAACACCCATCTTGTGCCAATGATAGTCTGAGTTTGAGGATTTGGAACAAGAGTCCAAACTTGGTTTTTATCAAATTGAAGCAGTTATTCTTTCATTGCTTCAACCTATGAGTTATCAACTATGAATTTTTTGATAGATTTTGGTTCCATTTGAGAGATCATTTCCATGTTGTTATCTTTGAAGGACATTGTTGTTCTAATGTCCTCAGATGTGTTTTCAATGATTTGATCTTGTGGATGATCCCTTAAAATTTTCCAGCTTCGTGGAGGAGTTTGAACTTGAGATTTGATCTTGTGAATGATCCCATATGATTTGATGTGTTTCCAATGATGTTCTTGATTTATTTCACAAAGGGACATATGATCTTTGCATGAATATACTTGATCACCTATCTTTGAATAAATCACCAAAAAATACAAGTTAAATAGCAATATGATCGGAATCATAATTAGTGATCAATTAACTGTTTGATTATCCTCAAAACACTCAATTAAATTTTGGATTATTCCTCTATATCGTAGATTTGACCTGGTGTCGCTATTCGTAACAAATAACTAGGGGTTTTTAGACCCCAATGGATGAACTTAATTGTAACGGCCCCAAGGTGGGACATTGCCGAGTTTGATTGCATTGATGGCCATCCATTTCCCCTGTCCCCCTCCACGTTGGGACCTTAAAGATTCCTCATCCAGGGATGAATGACAACGTCGACATCATTCTCGATCTATGTCGCGTTCCACTTTGTCGGAAATCGTCGAAGGTAGGGGTGAATCCCTCCGGAACTACATTGACTGCTTTAACAAAGAAGTTGTATTCATCAAAGATGCTAACGGAAACACGAAGATGGACCAAATGAAGAAGGGCCTCTTCGATGGAAGCCGTTTCGCTGACGACATTGGGTTGAGCGACTTTCTGGCTCAGGCACATACCTACATCCTAAACGATGAAGAAATCTATGCTCGAATGGTACAAATGGGTAGGTCAGACAGAGATGAAAAGACTGCACTCGTCGACACATCTCGATGAACTCCGAATGAGTGTAAGTAGGATGAAAATCCGTAAAATGAGTCGTAAGATTGAGGAAACCGACTTGAACGATACTTCACTTACAACCCTCTCAATGTCTCAAGGGAACACATATTGGCATAATGCGCCAATGCTGAATTCAAGGAAGAGGGAATTCAGTTTCCTTGACAGGTTCCTCCGAGGTAAGGAGTTGATAAAAGAAAGTACTGCTTCTTCCACAAGTGCATCAATCATAACATTGATGACTGCATGCACCTAAAGGCAACATTGAACTCTTCATCTAAAAGGGAAAATTGAGGCAATACACAATATGAGGACACAACTTGTCTCCAAAGAGGAGAAAACTGGAGTCTCTTTGCCTCGCCAACAATATGCTTGCCAATGTCGTCCACAAGGACGAAGACGTTCCAAAAAGACTCCTAGTTGCTATGTCCATCAGTTACGGGATTCCTCACGACATGACATTCCTGACAATGATGCCTATTAATTACGCATTTAACTCATTGGAGAAAATTTTGCTACCGCCCTTGTCGTATTTGGTGGATATTCCAACATAAATTTCCTCAGTATCAGTTTCGTCAAAAGGACACTCGAAGACGTGACCTCTAAAAATCTGCATAGGATCAAAATTAACGAGGGGTTTCGACCCCCTTATACTCCCTCTTAACAAGATCAAAGCTGCTAAGGTAAAACATCAATCATGCTCTTACTCACTCATTGCAGGAACAATATATATAAGAGGACTATGCTCAATGGAATGCACAAAGGCATATGTAGGCACCACTTAGGAGGCATAAATCTCACCAAAAAAGTCTTACGTGTTAGATACTACTTGCTAACTATCCAAGAAGATGCCAAAGTTTTCATCCATAAATGCGACAAATGTCAACGGCATGAGGACTACCACTTAACGCCACTAGTCGAGCTCATCGCACTCACCTCGTCGTGGCATTTTAGCGTGGTGGGAGATGGATATAGTCAAAGCTTTACCACAAGCACCAGGACAACTAAGATTCCTAATAGTGGTCCTTGACAATTTCACCAAATGGATTGAAGCGAAACCTCTAACAAAGATCACGACAAGATTGTTCAAGAAAAACACACTAACCAAATTCAACATTCCCCAAGTCATCATAACTGACATTGACACAATTCGTCGACAGAAAAATGCAAGAACTCCTCACAGAGCTGGGATTAAAACATTACGTCACGTCTATCGAGCACTCGCAAATGAATAGGAAATTCAAAAGCGCCAACTACATCATCCTTCGAGGATTTTGGACGATGCTAAGGGACGATGGAGCAAAGAGCTCCCCGCCATCTTTTGGGCTTATCGAACAATTCCCCACTCCACCATGGGGGAAAATCCATTTCCACTAACTTATGGAATCGAGGTTGTTGTTCCTGTCGAAATAAGACAATTAAGTTGGAGGACCGCATACCCACTAGAAAAAGAGAATAAATTGCACAACAAATTGCAACCGCGACATAAGTTGTCCCCTTGTTCTTATTTCACTTTCTTTTGTTCCAAAGCTATCGCCTTTGCAAAGTCACCATCCTTCGTGAAACCAGAAAATGATAAAGTAAGAACAACAACATATAAGACTCACAAAGGCACACAAAGCCTAATGTAACACAACATACTAAGACAATCTTAGGTCTCCTCTCGAGTTCAACAAGACACTAATTCTCGAGTTTCTATGAACCTTGGTTCGATAGAAATGTTATGGTCTTGATAAAAAAAACCTTTGTTTTTAAAGACATGGCAAAACACAGTAGCGCGTTGCGGTCAAAAACTGCAGAGACACTTAAACTCTTGAATCCAAACACGAGCACTTTCCCGTTCCTCCTAAAATGTCTATTTGACCAAAAGAAGGGGAACATTAGAATGATGTTCTCAAACGTTGCTCTATTCTCGTCGAAATTGAGATTGTAAATTCTTCAGATTGATTCTTTTCGTATTTTATTCAAATTGCGGTTGTAAATTCTTTAGATTGACAATGTTCATATTTTGTTGTAGATAAATCTTGATCAAATCTTTTTCAAATATTGACCATATCTTCTTTCATACTCTTTGAGGTCAAATATATTGTTCTCATAAAATACTTTTGTTATCATAAAAACTCTAAGTATAAAATCAACTTGGTTCCAACAAAGAGTTAGGGTTGTTCAAAGGTACTGTCTGTGTTGGTTGAGATTGAGATGATGACATAACAGAGGGGAGAAGGAATGGCTAAAACCGAAACTAGAAAACAATGTAGCAAAGTGAAACTGAAATATATAGTGAGAGTGAATGGGTAAAAAGTAGGGCACAATAATGAAGAAATGTGCAAAGAAAAAAGAAACTGAAGATTTGTAATCGGACAAACTTGTTAGATTGAAGGGTTTGAGTCACACATCAACACGTTATTGTTAATTCTTTTATGCTTATTGATTGTTATTTTTAGGGTTAAGGTGTCTTATTAGTTAGGGTATATGGGCTTTGGTTTAAGTCTTAGGGTATTTGTGTTTTGGTTTAAGATTTAGGGTTTCTAGGTTTTGGTTTTTTTCTTTCACCATTTATGTTTTCTTGTTTAGTGCTACTTGTTAGAGTCATATTTGTAAATACACAAGCTTATCAATGTTTTTGATGAAGACAAATACCAAAGTAAAATGATCAAGTTGCAAGCTCAAAAGTGAAGTCAACAATCAAGTCAACTATGGTCAATTTGCTAGAAGTCTTATATTGTAAGGTACACGATGCAATCTATTATCATTACATTTCAAATGCACATGAGAATCTTTGTATTTTAACATATGCACCAAAAGAATTTTCAAAGTGTCAAAAATGCATAAACTATATTTGAAAATCAAGTTTTTGGCTAAAATCAAAGTTGTATTCGACTACATATATGTGTAGCCGAATACAGATGAAGTCAGTAGCAAAAACTGGACATCTGTATTCGACTACAACATGTTGTAGCCGAATACAAACAATAAGTCAGTGACAAGATCTTCAAATATGTATTCAATTACAGGATGTTGTAGCCGAATACACATATCAAGTTAGTAGCTAAAATTAGACTTTTGTATTCGACTACAACATCTCGTAGCCGAATTCAAAATCAAATCAGTGGCAAAATTCGCTCATTTGTATTCTACAACAAGGTTTCATATTCGAATATGACGTTGAAATTTTGAATAAAAACTGAACATTACAGAGGTGTATTCGACTACACACAAGCTGTAGCCGAATACAACTGCGAAGCAATGCAATTTTTCAGTTCTGAAATGGTTCTGGATCATTGCATATGTTCATCAAACCTCTAGGAATGATTGCCACTGATCTGAAGTGATGTCTATGGAGTATAAATACCCCATAGCTTCAGTTTTAACTGATCAACCCTACTACCAAACTTAGAACAACTTTGAACAATACTCTAAAATATTTTCAAAGTTATATTTTCATATTTCAAGTACATGCACTACATTTTCATATCATTGAGAAAAGTTCTCTAGTGTACTTGAAACTATATTCGATTGATATCATTGTACAAACTGTTATACTCCTGTTCTTAGTCAAGAACATTGTTGGAAAATCATTGAAGCTGTTGTATTGTTTTGAAGAAAGTGGTGTACTTTCTTCAAGTATTGTAAACTAAGATAGTGGTGTGCTATCTTAGGCAGTGTGTTAGAAATTTGTAGCAAAGGTCCTAGGGTGGGACTTGTACTTATTCTAACAATAGTGAAAAAATCTCTTGTGGTGTGCAAGAGGACTGAATGTACCCTTGGTTGTAAGGGGAACCAAAATAAAATTACTGTGTTCTTTATTTTTCTGCCATTTACTTCTTACCATACACTATCATAATCAGAATAATAATCTACTAAGTCCCTAAAAAGTAGAAAATTTCTAAACACCTAATTCACCCCCTCTTAGGTGCGCCTCTGTACTAACAATATTTAAGATGTTCTTGTTTTTCGGATCAATGATTTTTTTTTAATATGTCTATAGAGATGAAATAATTTTTGTAAATACAAATTACATATATAATGATGGCAAATTTAAGTTGATATAGTTTTTAATCTTGAATACTTCTATTTTGGTCATAAGATTATTTATTTGAAAACTCTATTTTATTATATGTTATTATTATCTTTGTTTTGTAGTTGAGCTTCATAACGAAGATAATAATAATCCATAAGAAAATAGAGTTGTCAAATAAAGATGTTATTATTACTTTATATGACAACTGTATTGTGAATTGTGAAGTGTTTGCTTGAATGCCAAGTAATTTGATATTTTGCGGGTTTAGGGTTTAAGGGTTTAAGGGTTTGAGGGTTTGAGGGTTTGAGGGTTTGAGGGTTTAGGGTTTAGGGTTTAGGGTCTAGGGTCTAGGGTCTAGGGTGTAGGGTGTAGGGTGTAGGGTGTAGGGTTTAGGGTTTAGGGTTTAGGGTTTAGGGTTTAGGGTTTAGGGTTGAGGGTTTAGGGTTTAGGGTTGAGGGTTGAGGGTTGAGGGTTGAGGGTTGAGGGTTGAGGGTTGAGGGTTGAGG